>JAQQSW010000084.1:111863-122294 GCA_028646575.1 Pseudocheirus occidentalis
ATTTGTGCCCAGGGTAAGAATAACCCAGGAATCAGGCTAGATATGTCAAAGTGCTTACTGGTCTTTATTTCCACTAAATTCCAAGTTTAGGGCTCCTCTGAAGTAGGAGTATCTCAGTCTCAACTGGAAGTAGAAACTACAGACCCCCAACAGGAGCTTATGAGATCCTAAGAGCCTTGGGGATTTTTCCTGGAGTATTTCATACTGGCCTAGGAGTAGGATCCAAGGAGACTAGACAAAGAAGAAAAATTAACTCTCAGGGAACCTGGGAGAAAAGGACCATGGCAGGAGAGAGGACACCCTGGACATATGGATGTAGGTATATAATTAGGGAGGGATTTTACACAGTCCTCCGTCTCTCAGGAATGTCTTGGAAGTGGTTACATTATTTGAATTCATACTGTATACTCCCCTGGACTGGAACCAATCATCACATTTTGCACGATCAGAATTTCAAATAGGGTGAATTCAAATACATGGGATCATTTTGGCAGATTCATTTAGTCATATAAAATGAGAAATAGCTGTAATGAATCTCCTGAAGTGTTCGCATTATTTGAATCTCCTGAGATGGTCAGAAATAGACAATGAATCACTCTGTGTGCCTTGAATGCAATCTGAATAAAATTTTGATATCCCTTCTCAGGCCAGGACATCAGGGATGAGGCAGAGTTATCTGGAACTTAATTTCCCAGATAAAAGAGATGGGAAAAGTCGGGTATGAGCTTCCTTGGAAAAGAATGCTAACATCAGAATTCAATTAGCAATAAAGACCAGTAAGGCACCTTGACATTGTCCAGCCCATGCTAGGCAACTGGACACATATCTCTGAGTACAGACCAACTCATGCTCAGGAATATTCTTTCTTCCCAAAGCCTTTGCTCTATGAATTTTTTTCCATCACCCTCTCACTGTAGGAACCGATTTTATTCACACAATTTGCTTCTCTGACAATACATAATGACGGTGCTAGTATAGATGATTTCTTAAGGTCCTTCCTACTCCAAAGTCAGTCAGTCAGTCAGGCAACAAGCACTCATTAAGTATTTGCTATAGATCAGGCATCATTCTAAGCCAGAGAAATGCAAAGAAAGGTAAAAAAAAAATCAGATTCTGCCCCACAAGGAGCGCACATTCTAATGAAGGAGAGAGACAAGAAATAAATAACTAGAAGGTAATTTCAGAAGGAAAGCACTTTCACCTGGAGGAACCATATAAGGCCTATAAAAGATGAGATTTGAGTTAAGAAGCAGTAGTGAATAGGGAGGGCATTCCACATTGGGGTGAAGGCAGGCAGCAAGTACAAACGCATGGTGATGGGAGATGACAAACCACAGAATCCATCCAGGAAGGCCAGTATGGCTCGATTGTACAGTGCAGAGAAGGAGCTAAAGTCTAAGAAGACTGGGAAGGCAAGAAGGTGCCAGGTTATGAAGAGTTTTAAATGTCAAGCAGGAAACTTTGAATTTGAACCTGGGAGTAATTGGGAACCTTTTATCTTAATTTTCTCTTTAAAATTGTATTATTAGCTTTTGTTTTTGTAGAACATGGGTATCTTCATACATTATCCTCTCCCATCATCCTCCCAGTGCTTCCTAATAGCAATTTTAAAAAACAGCATAACTAACCCCTGCAAATAAATAAACAAATGAACAAATAAGTGGATGAGAAACCAAACTTCTTTATTATAATTTCATAGGATTAATTTTCAATTATTTTATTTCTGTAGTAGTTACTGTATATACTGTTTTTGTGATTCTGCTTACTTCACTTTGTCCTGCCTCATAGGTCTTCTCTTTGTCACATTCATCTTTTTTTACAACGCAGTAATATTCCTTTACATTCAGGAACCATAATTTGTTCAGCCATTCCAAAATTTATGGGCACTGGCTTTGTTTCCAGTTCTTTTCAATGATTAAAAAAAAGGATTGCTATAAATTTTTTGATGCAAATCAGACTTTTCTTTTCATTCTGACTTTCTTGCTATGCCTCACAGCAAGGTCTCTCTGATTTTAAAAATGTAAATTCCAGATTCTTTCCCTTCCTTCCTCATCACCCACCCTTACTGGGAAGATAAGCAATTCAATATTGTATCAAGTTGTACATGTGTAGTTACACAAAATATTTCCATAATCAATAAGTTGTGAAAGACTGACTTATTTCCCTCCATCCTATACTGCCCCCGACTTGTTTTATTATCTACTTTTTCCCTGTCCCTTTACAAAACTGTGTGCTTCTAACTACCCTCCCCCTACCTGCCCTCCCATCCATCATTCCCCCTCTCATCCCCTTGTCCCCTATTCTCCTGTAGGACAAGATACCCAGTTTAGAGTATGTCATTCCCTCCCTAAGCCAAATTCAATGAGAGTAAAGTTGACTCATTCCCTTTTGCCTTCCTGTTCTTCCCCTCCATTGTAAGTTATCCCTTGCCTCTTCTATATGATATAATTAACACCATTTTGTCTCTCCCCCTCTCCTCTCATTATATTCCTCCCTCACCTCTCAATTTCACCTTTTAAATATCATTCCTTCCAACTCAATTGATCCTGTGCCCTCTATGTATATGTGTACACATATGTACACACATTCACATACATATGCATATTTATACACACATATATATATATATATATATATATACTCTCCTATATAGACATATATACATGTATATTCCTTTCAACTATCCTCATACTGAGGAAAGTTTCATAGATTACAATTATTGTTTTCCACATAGGCATGTAAATAATTTAGGTTTGATAAGTTCCTTATGATTTCTTTTCCCTGTATCAACTGTCCAAGGTTCACAAAGGGCAAACCTTGCAAAATGGGGTTCCCTAATTATTGACCTGCTCTGACATCATAACTAGGGTGCTGTGTTGCCTTGATGGGAGGGAAGTGCTGGAGGTGACAACTGAGGGTGGGTAGTAAAGTACTGGGGATAGGCCCTCTGGAAGGCAGAGTACAATCAGATCTTCCTGTGTTGGTTGTTGGTGAGGATGGACCCATCTGGACTGAAATTAGTTTACTGAAAGCATATTCATGAAGCATCAAATGGATGAAGCAGGATTTGTGCACCTGCACAAAGGGAGGAAGCTGGAGCAATCTGAGCTTAGAGCACCATCTGGTGATTTACATAGACTTTACTTTGAGAAGTTATTCCAGCCCTACCCCTCGAGGAGGTGCTTGAAGCACTGGCTCTGCCCCTATCATAGGAGGACATGTATATGCTTGGTCTGACAGTTATATATCTCCCTCTTGCTCCTTATTGCCAATGTAAAGCATATATTCCAGTGGAGAAGAATGCCTCTCTTTACATTAGCAAAGTGAGAACAGTACTGGCCCTGCCTAGTTTCCAGGATTGTGTGAATCAAAACAAGACAGTGTATAGTTCAAGATGCTCCTCCACGAGGTCTTCTCTAGCCGTACTGATCCAATCAGTTCCCTACTCTGACTTCCCATCTATACCACATGTCTTAGCATTTGATTTAGGTCACATTTCTGATGTAACTTCAGTTTCCTCATTCATAAAATCAGGAGGTCTTGAAAGACTCAGCTTTATAGTCCTGTGATTACATACTCTATTGTTCTGCTGTTTTATGAATGCAAAGTCTGGTTAGATTTAAAAGGTACTTGAAGAAAGAGAATGCCTGAAAAAAAACCTTTATGATGTTTTATGCCCAGACGAAAACTCAAAGACTCAATTCACATCATTCTGTGAATATTTTGTCAAAAGCAAAGTCTTAGGGTGGAACTTCCTCTACCAATGTATATGGCACCTTTTCTACAACTTATGGTCTTAGAAAGTTACCTAAAGCAATGAGAGATGAGTAACTTACTGGCCTAGAGTCACATAGGTAGTTTGTGTTAAAGGGAGGACTTGATCTCACATTTTCCTGGTTCCAAGGTCGGCTCTCTACCCACTATACAAGGCTTCCTGTCCCCCTTGATCCTTCATATGTCACACTTTCTGTCTCGAAGGGTCTCTTCTGCCTTTTAAAGAACAGACTTGCATGTTGCCTTTTAAAAATATGATACCTGGTAAATGTATTGGGATGGAATTTCTTATTAAGTAGTTAAAAGAACAAATGTCAAAACTGAAAGAGCTTATGATGATGGATTTTAGTTTAACAACAATAATTTAGACTGAAGATATTATCCATGGGGGCAGCTAGGTGGCTCAGTGAATGGAGCACCAGCCCTGGAGTCAGTAGCACCTGAGTTCAAATTTGACCTCAGACATGTAACATTGACTAGCCATGTGCCCTTGGGCAAGTCATTTAATGCAAATTGCCCTGCCCCCCCCTCCAAAAAGCAAAAAAACCCCAAATTCTCGTCCTTAAAATAAAAATGGAAAAAATGGGCATCAGAGAGTTAAATTCTTTTATCCATATTGCTTGAATTCAGCCCCTTTTAGGGATCAGGAATAGTAGGATTTCAGAACATGCAAGGAAGCTATATTCCTTTCATTAGTTGCCTTTGCTTTGCTACATGTTCCCTTCCCAAAACACCTCACATTTCTTTCCTTTTTGGCCTGTCTGCTTTCCTAAACAATGCGTCAGCCTTTCTACTTCCAGTAGGATTGGCTCTGAGAAAGAAGGAGTCTTCACGTCTGATCCTTAGCCTTTTATGCTGTAATTCTTAGAAAAGATAGGATATAGTATAATGGAAAGAATGAGAGACACAGGGGGTCTTGGATTAGGCTTCTGGCTCTGCCACTTAACTGAAGCAAGCAAGCCAATTCTCTGAATTTGAATTACCTCACTGTATTATTGGCTATAATACTATTTCCACTGCACTTCTGTCTCATAGTTTGTGAAGTTCAAGAAAAAGTGTATGCGAAAGCATACTCTGTAACCTTAAGACATCATATAGAGTAACCTATTAATTACAAATTACTCCAGCTGGCAGAACTCTTTGGAGATCACATCTCTAGGTCATCTTTCCCATGAATCAAACCATACCCAAACTCTTTGTTTCTTAATGAGTTCTAGAGGAGGAAAACCTTCCTCCTACAATCACCTTCATAATACAATGCCTAGAAGAAAAATACCGTATATTGAACCCCACAGAAGTAAAGTCATAATTACAATATTTCTGAAAGGACTTTCTGTAGTAGTTATAATGGTGGTAGCTTTTTACCTTTGGAGGCAGACATCCAAGGCTGGATTTGGGGTCAGTAGGGCAGACTTCACCTGAATAAATCCATCTTTTCAGCAGCATGTGATCTTTTTCATCCCTATTCACCCCATATTGCTGGACTAGTGGTAGTGGTATGGTAGACAGACTGCTCTCTTCACCTCTACTTTTTACAATGAGGCACCAGGTACTTCATGAATAGTTCAACCAGAAGAGCTTCAAGTTTCAGACACCCTATAATGAGTGAGAAAATGATCCCAATTGATTAAACAAGAATCTGGGTCATGGGGGGGGGATATTTCCACAATTTTACCTAGGCTGGGGAAGCCAAAGTTAATATATAGCTCATGATCATTTGTAGAGAAAGGACAGCTCAGTTATTCAGTCTAAAGCTGGGACTCAACCATTTTTTTGTTTGTTTTTAAGTCATGACCCCATTTAGTACTCTGATGAAGACTCTGAGCTCTTTTTCAGAATAAAGTTTTTTTTTTTTTTTTTGCTTTTTGGAGGGCAGTTGGGGTTAAGTGACTTGCCCAAGGTCACACGGCTAGTTTTTTTTTGTGTTAAGTGTCTGAGGCCGGATTTGAACTCAGGTACTCCTGACTCCAGGGCCGGTGCTCTATTCACTGTGCCACCTAGTTGCCCCCGATAAAGTTTTTTAAATGAACAAAATAAAATACATATATTACAAAAGAATCCAATTATACTGAGACAGAGATGTAAGTTTTTTCCTACCCAAGTTTGTGGACCGCTGAAATCTAAGGATGGGGTTCATGGACACCAGTTTAAGAGCCCCTGTTCTAAAGGAATACTGAAGAACAAATTCATATTTTCTTTCCCTTAACTCAGACCACAATTTAGGACATATGGACTTGTCAAATCAAAAGAGCTTCACTGTATTTGTCTAAGAAATAGCTTTCAAATTACTTAAATTCAAAATGCATTTATTAAATGCAAGCATTCTTGATGAAAAAACCAGAGCTGAAAAGAAAATTTGACTTTCAAATACAAGAAGCAATCATAAAAAGGTAAACAGTAAAAAGAAATCATAAGGAACTTATTAAAGTTGAACTATTTATAAATTGTAACTCATAAGACTTTTCTGAGTATGAGGATAGTTGAAGGGAATATGCACGTGTACATATATATATATATATATAAAACATACGTACATATATATGTGTGTGTGCATATACATACATATACGTATGTATAGGAGGGGCTATGTGTGTATAAATATATATGTAAGTGTGTGCATATGTATGTACATGTGTGCATAGACAGAGGGCATAGGATCAGTTAAATAGATGATATCTAAAAAATAAAATTAAGAGGTGAGAGAGGAATATATTGGGAGGAGGAGAAAGGCAGGGATAGAATAGCAAAATTATGTCATAGAAAAGAGGCAAGAGAAGACTGCTATAATGGAGGGGAAGAGCAGGAAGGTGAAAGGGAACAGATCAACCTTACTCTTGTTGAATTTGGTTTAAGGAGAGAATAACATACACACTCAATTGGTTATCTTATCCTATAGGGAAATAGGGGGGAAGGGCATGAGAGGGAGGGTGATAGAAGGGAAGTCAGATTGGGGGAAAGGGTAGTTAGAAGCATACACTTTGGAAAAGGGACAGTGTCAAAGTAGAAAATAGAATAAGTGGGGGGTGGGATGGGATGAAGGGGAATTATAGTTAGTCTTTCACAATACAACTACTATGGAAATTTTTTTGTGTAATTACACATGTACAATCTATAATGAATTGCTTCTCTTCCCAGTGGGGGTGGGTGAGGAGGAAATAAGGGAAAAATCTAGAACTTAAAGTTTTAAAAACAATTGTTTAAAAGGAAAAATGCTTTTTACATGCAACTGGGAAATAAGATACACAGGCACCAGAGTACAGAAATCCATCTTGCCCTACTAGAAAGTTAGAAGGAGTATGGGAGAGGATATAAGAGAGAGAAGATTGGGGAAAGAGTATTTAGTAGGCTCACTATTTTGGGGTGAGTGTAGGGGAAAGTTGGGGAGAACATTTGTAACTCAAAATAGTGTAGAAATGAATGTGGAAAACTAAAAATAAGCAAATTGAAAAATACTTAAGTTCTCACCTTAATTGACATGGTGTGAATCATAGGAGCAGACAGGAGTAAGGGAGGAGTCAGCCCTGGCTTTTGAAATTGCTTATTGTTCCATAGATGAAGTCAGCACACCCTAATTTACAAAAGGAACATCCATAAGCAATTGAGGTATCTGCTAATCATACTCAAAACTTATTTCTCTAATGCAAAGGAGCTGTTTCCTCTGGCAGCTCATAGGTTGGAATAGAGACTTCATATTGAGTTTATTTCAACTCGAGAGCACAAACAAGGTGGCATTTTTGTTGTTTTTTTTTCCTTCTTTTTGTTGGAGTTCAGGTCCAGGCTCATGCTAAATTATAAACAGCTGATGGATTAATCTCTTTTGAATCCTGATAACTCACAGCTCTGTCGAGTCATGTAGGTTTTGTGCCTTCCAGCTCTGAGCCAATAAGGGACTGAGTCGTTTTCATATCTTCTGCAAGGATGGCATTTTGCTTTGGGGGTTCACTCATGAGAAGGATCTTTGGATTTCCTGGCTGAGATTCTGAAGGGGCCATATGTTAAGAGCCCCATGACTGCTCAGATGTCTGTGCTCCCTCAGTCCAGTGATGTATGTAAAGCTATATTCAAACAGCTAGAGCCCTAATTTCTCTGCTTGTATTTTCTCCAAATTCAGAGTGCTGACCTTTGCCCTGAATTAGTGAATGTAATTAAAAGTAGGATTGTTAACCCCTTTTTGAACAGTCTTTCCTAGTAAAGCAGATGAAGGACCTGTGTTAGCAGCCCATCCTGGGCATGCTAGGGTGCTTGTTAATACACTCCTCATTCAGGAATCATATCCTAAAGGGGTTTTGAGGGTATTTTTTATGATTGGAACTTCACATTCAGGCTCTGTAACTTCTTATTTCTTTGGTTTGGGGCACAGTCCTACCCTTCTGAACTTGCTGCTTCTCTTCTGGGTAGGTTCTATTTAAAAATGTCCTGGGCCAACATTATGAAGGGCTTTAAAATCCAAACATAAGAACTAGTATTTGTTTTCTTTAGAGGCATTAATTGTCATTGAAGCTTCTTCCAATTCTTACTACTTTCATAATACCAGTAAGGAATATACTTTCTGTTTGAGCCAATTTCTACTTATTGTAGAGATATTATGCTTAGAAGAAGAAGAGCAGACTGGCAGAAATTAGACTTAAACAATTTATTCCAGGGGCACCTAGGTGCTGCAGTAGATAGAAAACCCAGCCTGAAGTCATAAAGCCCTGAGTTAAAATCCAGCCTCAGACGCTTAGTAGCTTTGTGACCCTGGACAAGTCACTGAACTCTGCTTCAGTCTCTTCACCTGTAAAATGAGCTGGAGAAGGAAATGTCAAACTACTCCAATATCTGCCAAAAAATCCCCAAATGGATTTATGAAGAGTCAGACAGGACTGAAACAACTGAAAAACATTGGCTTATATCACATTCCACAATGTACTGTAAATGGACACTTGATTAAATAAGAAAAATAAAATATTGACATTAAATAGGGATTACATTAATGTTAAAATTAATATTTAATTAACATTACAGATATTAAATATTAATATTAAAAACAGAATTATTTTTAAAAACAGAGAAGAGAAACAAGAAACTTCATTTCTTGGCTCTAGACATTTTCTCTCACTTTCTGCCATGCCTGGAAAGCTCCCTCTTATCTGTACTGACTACTGACCTCCCTGGTTTCCTTAAAATTCAAACTAAAGACCCACCTTCCCCTATCCCTCTGAATTCCAGTGTTTTTTCTCTGTTCATTATTCTGTCTGTAATTTGTTGTATATACATTTGTTTTCATTTCTCCACCATTAGATTGTAAGTTCCTTGAGGGCAATCTATTGAAGTGAGAATGGCTGGATGGAGAGGGAATTTGAGACAGCAGATGGAGACCATCCATTTGAAAAAGTTGCCAGTGATGTGTGTTCCTGTGAGAGACAGAGACAGACACAGAGACAGAGAGAGAGAGACAGAAAAACAGAGAATTGGCAGGAGTCCCCCGATCACCGGCGACACTGGCCACCAGCTGGGGGAGCACGGCAGGGTCGCCACCCCCCAAAGAAGGCCGGGGGAGCAGGAGACCGGCGCCGCAGGGGCGTCCCACGAGCACGTCTCCCCACGGGCGAGCCAACAAGGTGCCCTCCGCGCCCCCCCTCCCCCCCACTTATCAGGACCAGCCCAGTACCACACCGGAGGACAGAAGTCGCAGCCAGTCATCTCCTCTTCCCTCAGGCACAGCCTGAAGGGGGGCAACAGACGCCCGCTCCCCCCGCCCCTAGTCACCCCTTCCCACCTTGAGGGGCACCACCCCACCTCTGCCGCATGGCCAGAGAGGGCCCGAGACAGTTGCAAGAGAGAAGGAAAATGCGGGGCGGAAGGCAGGCCCGACCCACACCTGAGCAGGAGAGCAATCCCCAAATCTTTAAACCTCCGAACCATAATGAGCTGGGTACCTCGGACAGCTTTGGAGGGGGAGAAGCCACCCCTCCCCAACGCAGGCTAGGACTGCGCACCATGGAAGAGCGGCATACCTGGGAAAGGGACACGCCCCTGGAGCCTGACCACCAGGGCCGTCTCTCCATCCAACAATGAGGGACCACACCACAAACCAGTAAGATGAGACCTCGCCACCGCCAACCCCACCAGAGAGAGCGGGGCAGTTCAGCCGGATGGATAGCATGGACGCAGGGCGGGAGCGGGAGCGTCTGGGAGAACCGGCTGGGACTGGGCCAGCCTCTCTCCTCCACAGACCGAGGCGGGAAAGAGGGGGAGGTAAGACCCACAAACCCCAGCCTCACTCGCCACCACCACCGGCGGCCACCGCCTATCCCCAAAAACCAGGCTTGAGAAAACCAGCCATCGGTCGCACGCAGTTTCAATTTGTGGCCGTCACAGAAATTCGGAAGCCGGGGCACACCAGCCCCCGACCCTGTGCTTGGGCTAGGTGAGCCATGGAGGGGCAGACCCGTCTCCCTCTGTCTTGGTAATGATCCTTCCGCAGGTTAACCTATGGAAACCTTGTTACAACTTTTTTTTAAAAATATTTTTTATTTGTTTTCTTCTTTACATCATTTTCATTACATTTTTGAATTACAAATTTTCTCCCTGTCTTGCCCCTGCCCCAACCCTAAAACAGCAATCCCACTGTAAAGCCCCTCCCCTGCTCTGCTCTCTTATGTTCTGGTAGGGCAG
>JAQQSW010000085.1:0-10915 GCA_028646575.1 Pseudocheirus occidentalis
GAGGAAAAATTGGGAAGAGAAATGAGAATGATGCGAGAAGACCATGAAAAGAGAGTCAACAACCTGATTGAAGAAAATAACACCTTAAAGAACAAATTAACTCAAATGGCAAAAGAGGCCCAAAAAGCCAATGAGGAGAAGAATGCCTTAAAAAGTCAAATTTGCCAGATGGAAAAAGAATCTCAAAAGCATTCTGAAGAGAATAATTCCTTCAAAATTAGAGTGGAACAAATGGAAGTAAATGACTTTATGAGAAATCAAGATACTATTGAACAGATCCAGACAAATAAAAAAAATAGAAACCAATGTGAAATATCTCCTTAAAAAAACCACTGACCCAGAAAATAGATCCAGGAGAGGCAATTTAAAAATTATTGGACTACCTGAAAGTCATGATTAAAAAAAAGAACTTAGAAAGCATCCTTCAAGAAATTCTCAAGGAAAATTGCCCTGATACTTTAGAATCAGAGGGCAAAATAGAACTTGAAAGAATTCACCAATCACCTCTTGAAAAAGATCCCCAAAAGAAAACTCCTAGAAATGTTATAGCCATGTTCAGGAATCCCCAGACTAAGGCAAAAGTATTACAAGCTGCCAAGAGGAAACAATTTGAATACTGTGGAAACACAATCAGGATAACCCAGGATCTGGCAGCTTCTACATTGAGGAATCTAAGGGCCTAGAATATGATATTCTGGAGATCAAGGGAGCTAGGATTAAAACCAAGAATCACCTACCCAGAAAAACTGAGTATAATGTTCCAGGGGAAAATATGGTCATTCAGTAAGGTGGAGGACTTTCAAGCATTCTTGCTGAAAAAAACCAGAACTGAACAGAAAATTTGACATTCAAACACAAGAAGCATGAGAAGGTAAACATGGGAAAGAAATCAGAAGGAACTTATCAAAGTTGAACTATTTACATGCCAATATGGAAAAACAATAATAGTAACTTATAGAATTTTTCTTAGTATGAGGATAGGTGAAGGGAATACAAATGTGTGTGTGTATATGTATATATATGTATATGTGTATATGTATATGTATCCCTACACATATGTCTATATAGAGGGTATATATGTATATGAATACATATCTGAGTATGTGTGTATATGTGTACATAGAGGGTACAGGATCAATTGAATACTATGGGAAGATACTTTAAAAGATGAAAGTCTGAGGTGGAAGAGGACTAGAATGAGAGGAGCCAGGGAGACACAAAATGGGATTAATCATCCCATATAGAAGAGGCAAGGGATAACTGTTACAACTTTCCTTTCATTTACTCTCATTGAATTTGGCTTGAGGAGGAAGTGACATAGACTCTAGACTAGGTATCTTGCCACACAGGAGAGTAGGGCAGAGTGGGAGGGGGGGTGGGATGATGGAGGGAAGGGCAGGGTCTGGGGGAGGGTTGCTGGAAGCACACACTTCAGTAAAGGGACAGGGACAGGGTAGAAAATAGAACAGGGAGGGGCACCTGGGACAGGAAGGAGGGACATATAATCAGCCTCTCACAATATGTCCACTGTGGAGATATCCTACGTAATTACACAAGTTGCTTGTCCTTCCAGTGGGGGGTGAGTGACGAGGGAGAAACCAATGGAATCTGGAATTTAAGGTTCTATAATCAAATGTTAATATATATAATTATTGTTGTTAACTGCATGCAGCTGGGAACTGAGATGTGCTGCCCTGTCAAAAAGTTAGAGGGACGTTGGAGGAGGACATAAAAGAGAACAGAATTGAGGAGGAGCTTTACAGTGGGATTGCTGTTTTGGGGTTGGGGATAGGAGAAAGATGGGGAGAAATTTTGTAACTCAAGGTTTGGTGGAAACGAATGATGTAAACAAGAAAATAAATAAAATAATTAATTAAAAAATAAAATAAAATGTAAAATAAATAAATAAATAAATATCTGAAGACTGACAATGTATACCTCACTAAGTTTTCTCTTCCTCAACTAGGAGGACATAATTCCTTAAAATGATCCTCCTTTGGCATGTTTCCAGGCTACTCACCAACCTGTCACATTCCTTTGAATGCTTTCAAGTACATCAATATCTTCTAAAATGTGGCACCTAGAAATGGCTTCCATATTTATCTCTTCCTTTAACCTTTATCACATCTACTCTTTTTTTTGGCACGGAACCACCTTTATTGGGGGTGATCTGTTTTTTGGGTGGGTGAGACATTTACTCTTTTCAGAGCATTAGTACAGACCCAGGTAAAGCTGCCAAAACAAAACACAATCCAACCCATCTGTCTTGCAAATGAGGAAACTGAGGCCCAGAGAGGTTATGTGATCCAAAGGTCAAATAAGTTGTAGGAAAGCTGAGACTAAAAGCCAAGTCTCCTAATTTTCAATCTAGGATGCTTTAATGATCTATGATGTGCTCTTATTTAGTCATCATTTCAGCTGTTTCTAAGATTCATTCTTTAATTACTCATTATCTTTTTCCCTCAGAAAGTTGATCCTTCAGGCTCAAATTCTTTTCCTAGGCAATAGTATATAGACACTCTTTGTTGTAGAATAATGTATAATAGCAAGTTGTATCACTGTTACATTCCATTTGGGGTTATTAGATCCTTAGTATATCTGTAGTAGGGTGAGGACTAGTCACCTGGAAACTCCCTTATACCTATTCCCTGTTATTTGGATTATTATGTTGTAAGCCTGCAGCCACATAAAGACAGAATGATAGCACACATAATTATCATACCCTGAAGAGCTTCTTTCCCAAGGATATAACATAGCCAACATGATATCAGACAGACAACAAGTACAGATTGGAACACCGAAACTAAAGGGTCCTTCCTTCCTCCAGTGCTTCCAAGTACTCTGTATACCAGTGCTCAGCTCATTGATATTATCACCAATGTCCATGTGAAGTTGCTGGGGTAATATAGCAGTGCACTGTCTTACTTCCTCTCCTTTCGTAGAGTAAAAACTTTCATTTCTGATATGTAATCTGTACCCCTCCCTTCACAACCTATACCTTGTAGATTTGGAGATCAGATGATTGGCCAAGAAACTGATGGCTAAGCCTATGACTGGTCTTTCTGGACCTCTATTCCATGTAGCAACCCTGGCCCCCAGGGCTCTGTGGGTAGAAGGTCTCTCAGAAGTAGCATGCACAATGAAGCTTCTCCCAGCAGCCCCATACACCCCTTTGCTGCTGATCATTATTTTCAGACAATCAGACTTAAAAAGAGTCTCAATAAATATCCAGTCCAGTCCATCAGCCTTTTCATGGTTTCTATCCTATCCACCATTCTCTGTCTTCCCTTCCCCCACCAGCTCCAGAGGAAGGAGCCTCTGAAAACTCCACTAAGGAACGCTGTGTAAGCCCCATTTTGAACTTATTTTTTCTTAAAGACATTTTAGGAAGACATCAGAATCATGAAACCTGGAAGGAACCATATTTATTTGCTGAAACATAAACCAATGTGAATACAAATGGCACTTTTTTCCCCAAAGAAAACAATGCCAAACATTTTTCCAAACCAAACCAAAGCCAAATTCGCAATAATTAGTAAACATGTGGGAGAGAGCACAGCAATTGGGAGCAGCAGCCAAGGGCCCAGGTCTCAAGAGTGTGACCAAGTTCCTAGATGACATATAGCTAGTCATTTCTCCTCTCTAGGACTTAACTTCTTTATCCATAAAAGTGGAACTTGAGCTAGATTTCTCAGGGCCTTTTCAGTTCTACCGTTCTGTGCAATCATAAAATATGAATTCTAATGACAGGAAAAGGAGAGTTTCTGAGGAAATGAATTGCTTGGTTGTCCTTTAACCCCTTTTGTTTCAAACCAAACACCTGAAAAGCTTATTAAAAGGTGTATTTTCTTACCTCATTAAGTACAGCCCCATGAACAGAACTGAATTTTTATTCAATAACTAAAGATTTTGCTAGTTCCAAAGGTTCTTCATTCGGTCACCACTGCAGGGCACCTTTGGGTGGCAGGCCAGAACAAGGAGGCTTTTCACAAAGTTCAGGGGTGGTACAGCCATGAAAAGAACACATTTATTAAGCAAACCAGGAGGCTAAAAGGAAATTAAGTATATGAATAGGTGCTATATAATTCAAGAATCTCTTATCTCAAAATCTCCTTTGTAAGTATGTTTCTTGCAGTCAGGATTGATAGACTGATAGGTAAATATAGATCAATTAATCAATCAGAACTCTCAGCTGAGTTGTAACTTTTCTTCCAATATCCATATCTCCTCACTGGATCTACTCACAGTATTCCTTAAAACCTCTCTCACTGTGGGAAGGCAGCCTTGTCCCAACTGTTGTGTTCTTCCATTTTACAAAACTATAATTCAGTTAAATTCAACAAGCATTTATTAGCCACTGCAGGGGCCAGAGCTAACTTTGGGAACTGGAGACCAGTCAAAATTTTGCTAAGACATTCTTACTGTCTTCAGGGAGATCACAGGCTGACAGTCTGTGTCATCTTCTCAACCAGGGTAGGAGTGAAAAATCATCTGGGGATGATGTTGCTGTGCCAATGAATTCAATCCAGTTTGACAAACATTTATTCATTGCCTGCTATGTACAGGGCAATGGGTTAGGCATAAACATGTGATATGATGGAGAATGACACAGGAAATCTTCTCAACCTAAGGAGTTTGTAAGGCAGCTAGTAGAACAGTGGACCTAAAATTAGGAAGACCTGTGTTCAGATCTGGCCTCAGACACTTATGTGTCACTCTGTGACCCTGAGCAAGTCATTTAACCTTTATTTGCCTCAGTTTCTTCAACTGTAAAATGGAGCTAATAATCACACCTACTTCCCAGGGCTGTTGTGAGAAAAAAAACCACTTAACACAGTGCCTGGAACTTAAGAGGTACTTAATAAATGCTTCTCCCTTTCTCCTTGCTTCCCCTTCCCTTCTCTAATCAGCAGGTAGTGAAGAGTCAGAGGGTTTTGAGCAGCAGAGTCACATGATCAGGGCTATGCATTGGAAAGATTCCTCTGGCAATTGGACATAGCAAGACTGAAGTAGGTAGACCCTGGAGTAAGAAGACAGACAGGCACGGAAGTAAAACATAATGGTCACCACTGAAACTTGTAGGAAAACAGTGAGGGGAACAGAAGGAAACTCCACTTTCTCCTTGGCACTGGAAAAGCTGTACTTAATAGGTCTGTTACCAGTCATCATTTTGCTCCTCCCAAAAGACTCTCTTGGTTGACTTTGGCCATGGCACAGTCTCTGGAGTTAGAGGACCTAGTCTCAAATACTCCATCTGCTCCCCTTAGACAAGCCCTTTCCCAGACATACAAAGATTAATGATTAGTAGCAACATTCCTGAATAAAACAGGTGGCAGTGTCAAAGGATCATCAGAAGTTGAGGAAATGACAAACATCTGCATCCCTCCTCTAGGAGTTCAACTCATTCCTATTGAAAAATAAGCACATATCCATTCCTGAAGCCCAGGTGGTCACACACCCTTCTTTATATCACATTCTTCCACTAACCACCTAACATGGGTCTTGTGCCTCTTCACAACATTGTCTTTATTTCTGAAATCCTTCTGTTTTTTAAAAAAGAAACTTCCCTCTATGTAACAGCCTGGAGAGAGGGGGCGCTTTTTCAAGAGCAAACCAGCCTACTCTTTGAGAATGGATGATACTTGGCTATGACAAAAAGTCAAACCTTGTGGGTTACTATAACCTCCTTCCTGCCCTCCATTCTTTCTGCAGAAGAGATCTTCAGACCTTTGTCACTGGTGGTGGTGGGTGATAGAAGAGTAATCTAGTCTTTGTAACAGTTGAACAGTGAAAGTAAAGGGGACTGGATCATTACAATCATTTTGGAAAGCAATTTGGAATTGTGCAAATAAAGTAACCAAAATATCCCTATCTTTTGACCCAGAGATTCCACTATTAGGCTTGTACCCCAAGGGGGCTAATGATAAGAAGAAAGTCCCCGTGTTCATAGTAATGATTTCTGTAATAGCAAAGAATTAGAAACATAGTAGATGCCCAAGAGGGGAATGACTAAACAAATTGTGATACATAAATGCAAAACAATATTACTGTGCTATAAGAAATTATGTGGGCGCCAAATACGGAACAGCATGGCAAGAACTCTATGAACTGATGCAGGGTGAAGGAAGCAGAGCTAATCAAACAGTGCACCCAACAACTCCCACCACGAGAATGGAAAGAACAACCATGAAAAAAGATCAAAAGTCAGTGTTTAAAATTACAAAAAAAAAAAAAAAACCATGCATAGCTCAAAGAACGAAAACTGAGAGGACACCTCATCCCATCCCTTTGTAGATGTGGAAGGTCCACAAGTGATTTACATTGTACATATTTCCAGACTTTTTCTATGTATTGATCAGTTATGCTGATTTTTCCTCTTTTTTTCTTTAAAAAAAATACTAGATATTATACAGAATAGCTCTCTGGGCAGGGGAAGGGGAAAGACGAGGGAGGGGGAAATAGTGGTAATGGAAAAAAGCCAAAATATATCAATTAAAGCATTAAAATTATTTTTAAAAAGTGAAAGGACCATAGAGAGAGTACTTCACTATGAACAAAACATGGATACATGCAGTATACTCTTTATAAATCATTGAAAAGTGCTTTGTAAACCTTGAAATGCTATATGAAGTGAGTTATTATTTTAGTACTGTGCTGTGGTGCCAAAAAATAAATGATAATTTAAGGTGCCATAAATTGTTAACAAGATTTTTCTCTAACTGATATATTAGAAAAACAAATCCAGGAAACATTAAAGCTTCAATAAGCTCTCAGATTGTTCCCAGTGGTTTTAATTATCAAGACAGCATGGTGCAGTTCAGAACAATGAACTTAGAGCCAGAAGACCTGGATTCAAGTTTCATCTCCACTCCTTGTTAACTATGACATTAAGCAGCTTTCTGAGCTGCTATTTCTTCATCTGTGAAATGGGGATAATATTTTCATTAACCACCTTAAGAAGGCGGTATGAAGCTCATGTGAGATAATGTATGCAAAGTGCTACATTAATGTAAACTGCCTTTATCATTATTGTAACAATCAATACGGTGAAATACAAATCTGCTTCTTCTTGTTCATTTCAGTTGTGTGTAATACTGGAACCAATGCAAGAACTGATGTCAAGACATAAAACTTACAATCTCAGCCCCCGAGACTGCCTGAAGACATGCTTATTTCAGAAATGGCAGCGCATGGTGGCACCACCAGGTAGCTTTTCTTTCTTCCTGTTTACATGTGCACATGTTTCCATTTGGGATGAACTGATGGGAAAAGCATGGCTTTAAGTTTAACTTCACTTACAAAAGTAATAATATGTCCATGCTTTCGTGAAGAACTTTGAACAATAAAATTTTAGAGTCAGACAAAATCTTTGTAGTTCTGTTTATTGCTCAGTTGTTACAGCAGCATCCAACTCTTCATGACCCTTTTTGGGGGTTTTCTTGGCAAAGATACCAGAGTAGTTTGCCATTGCCTTCTCCAGATCATTTTACAGATGAGGAAAATGGGAAATAGCGTAAAGTTGATTTGCCCAGAGCAACCCGACCGGTAAGTGTCTGAGGCTGAAATTGAACTCCATGAAGATGAGTCTTCCTGACTCCAGAACTAGCACTCTCTCTCTCCACTGCCCCATCCAGCTGCTCCTACACAATACCTTAGAGATTTTTTTTATTGAACTCCTTAATTTTATAGAAGAAGAAAAATGGGGAAACTGAGACCCAGAATATTTGTGTGATTTCCCCAAAAGACCCAGCAAGTTAGTAACAAAATCAAGACTAGACCTCCTAGGCTAGTCTTTCTAGCATACTTTAGGCTTGCATCCTAGTTTAAAAAAGAAAGAAGAAAGAAAGAACTGATGGATTTAAAGCAAGTTATACTTGTCCTATTTGTTAAGATATATGTAGCAAAAGGCAGTTTAATCACAAAGAGAATGTAAAATGCATTGTTTTCCCCAGCCTTCTCTAGGATGTAGGTTAGACAGTAGAATCTCCTACTGAGGTTTTGAAATTACAGCTTCACATCATCATTAATTGCCTTCCTCTCTCATATATTTTTACTTCCAGGCATGTGTTGAGCCTCATTGATCACAAAAGCAAAACATATCCATTCACCAAAAATTATTTTTATAAAAAGTAATTATTAACATGAGCTATACTGCTTTCTGATTCATGAAATATGATAGTCTAAGGGCTGAAGGAAGTCATAGGATCTTAAGTAAGATTAATATAGATGGCTTAACCAAGCACATATTTAGAAAAATTCAGAAATTAACAAAGTCTCATGTAAACCTGTCTTAATGCTTATCTTAGGGGAATCTTGGATTTTTAGAAATAGATTTCAACTTTTAAATGCATTTGAATGTACTTTATTTTCATTGTCATCAATAGAATTTTATATATTCATAGGACCTTACAATTCCCAAAACACATTCACAGAGATCAGCTTATTTGAGCCTCACAAAAATCTTGCAAAGCAGCCAGAGGCTATTAGTTCAGTTTTACAGATGAGGAAACCGAGGTTCACAAACATTATTATGTAAGGTAATAAATAGCTCAGCCAGATCCATAATGTACGACACTTAATTTCTAATCCAGGTTTCTTTCCTCCTTCTACCTCTCAATCACAATATGTTGAATAAACATTTTTTAAAATTATTCTGGAAGTGAAGGAGACTTAATATCTTAGAGAAGATATGCTACAAGGAAAGATGCATAAGTATTTAGTCAGATAGCATACTTATGGATACCTGTAGTTATGGGTATAGAAATTAAATGTGTCCAATTCTGAAGAATAGGGAATGAGCTGTAGTCCTCCCCGGCTGGCCCCTGAGACGTCTCTTCTTGCCTCCGTGATCATGAGCAAGTTTTTCAACCCCCTTTACCTCATTTGCTCCTATCTGAAATCTGAAAGCAATAATGACTATACTTATCTTCCCTTGGGAAATGATACCCCTAAAGCAAAAGTTTTAAGTTAAATTACAGAGGAATTTTAAGATATCTTTGTATACCTTGGAGAAAGAATGTATGACTACCAGTGATCCTCAGTCCTAAAAAACATCATGGGTTAAATAAGCTTTGACCTGACCCTAATAAATAATGCTTCTCTGTTTACCCAACAAAATTAGGGCTGAGATCTTAGGAGCATTTTCAAAGACCTTTTCCATACTTCCATAATTCTATCAAAGGACAGAGATGGAAAGAATCTTTTGGTTATTTGTTGTTTAGTCATTTTTTCAGTTGTGTCCACCTCTTCATGCCCCCTTTTGGGATTTCTTGGCAAAGATACTGAAGAAGTAGTTTGACATTTCTTTCTCCAGCTCATTTTACAGATGAGGAAATTGAGGCAGAGTTAAATGACTTTTCCAGGGTCACACAGCTAGTGTTTGATCTTCTTTGATCCTGGCCTGGCACTCTATCCACTGTATCACCTACCACAAGAGAGAACCTTAGAGATCATCTACTCTAATCCCCATCAGAGTTAAGGCCCAAAGGGAAAAGTCATTTGATTGAGATCACATAACTACTATGCAACCTATCCAGGTGTTCTGGCTCCAAACACAATTCCTCCACACTACCCCATGATGACTTTTGCTGCTAATAGGGGATTTGTTCTGTGAAGTCTGGATTCAGTCAAAGGGCCACATGAAGACCTAGAGGACCACATGTGGCCTCAAAGCCACAAATTCTCCACCCATGGTCTAGAACTACAAATTCAAATACAATGAACATTTTTTGAATTTCCCATCTACAGAATATAAGAAGGTTTGACTAAATGACCTCTGAGTTCCCATTTATCTAGTTCAACAATCCAAAAAGGGAAACATCACTTTTGAAAGAGCATTTAATGGTCAACATCTGACAATCTAGAGATATGACTTCTTATTGCCACAAATATTACTGTCTGATCCCATATTCTTTTGTGCTGCCTCTGATACTCCAGGTCACCTGGACTGCTAAGCAGGCATTCTTTTGATCCCCTGTTTAGAGGTAGAGCTGTTCTTATTCCTTAATATGCATTCATTAATTCAACATATATTTGTGCAGCATATATTCTAAATAAAGTATTGTGACCTGCTTGGTGCTGGTCAGGGGGTACAAAGAAGGATAACATGATGGGTTGCTTCCCTTATAAAACACCATTGCCCTAGTAGGAAAAACAACATATGTAATAGTAGAGTCATTGAGTTTGATCAATACTTCCAAAAATAGGACTTTACCTGTTCAGAATTGCAAATTCATTCCAAATGACACAAGTTGAAATGGAATTAGAAAATAAACAAGACCCTTTCCCATAAAGAATAGATATATTCTATCAAGTGGTTGTAAGGTTTATTTCTATATAGGAAATCCCATTACGCCAATGGCTTTCATTATAAAATCAACTATGTTCTCACCCAAAAATAAATAAATATATTCTTCAATAAACTAAGTTAAAACCTTCTTCAGAGAAGGGAAGATGATAATAATGGTCATACTCATGAAAATAACTAGCATTCATGTAGCATTTTAAAATTCTCAAAGGGCTTTACATACATGATTTCATTTTAACTTCACAACAATCCTGTGAGGGAAGTCCCAATAGTATTTCTGTCCCCATCTTAGAAACGAATGAATGTAGGCTCCCAGAGATGAGAAGACTTGCTTATGATTATACAACTAATCAATGACAATAAACACCATTAGGCTTCTACTTTGTTGGATAATAACAATAATAAGCCTCCTCGAATAAGGGTTTCTGAAATCCGTAGTGCTGTTGTGACTCCAGAATCAACTCATTCATCCCCATACTTATAAATTTATCTTATCCTTGGTGACCTCTGGACTTTACCTTCAGAGCTGCCAGAACTACATCTCTCCTCTGCTTCTTTTAGTTCAAGTCAGAGGTTCTTACCTCTGTGTGTGTGTGTGTGTGTGTGACA
>JAQQSW010000085.1:11015-57991 GCA_028646575.1 Pseudocheirus occidentalis
GAGAGTGAGAGTGAGAGTGAGAGTGAGAGTGAGAGTGAGAGTGAGAGAGAGAGAGAGTGAGAGTGAGAGTGAGAGTGAGAGTGAGAGTGAGAGTGAGAGTGAGAGTGAGAGTGAGAGAGTGAGAGTGAGAGTGAGAGTGAGAGTGAGAGTGAGAGAGAGAGAGTGAGAGTGAGAGTGAGAGTGAGAGAGAGAGAGAGAGAGAGAGAGAGAGAGAGAGAGAGAGAGAGAGCTCTATGGCACTACAGTTAAGGCTATGGATTTTAAGAATAATTTTTAAAATCATACTTGAAGGAAATGCTAAATTTTAGCTAAAAGTAAAAAAAATAGAGATATAAGGGGTTCTTAAATCTGTTTGGTTTTCCATCCAATTTCACAAACTTTCTGAAATGTATACCCAGACCCCTTTAATTAAGAATCCTTGGTTTAAGTATCCAAGCTATGTAACAGAGTTGAGCTGCAATATCACACATTTCCAGTAGGCAACACTGTAGAACACATTGATGTTTGCATTCCAACCTAAACGTTTCTTCAGTTCAAGGTATCAAATCTTCTGAAAATGAATGTGTGGCTTACTCTTCAGTCCTCTAACTTTGAAATTCAGTTAGCTGTTTGTGCCCGATGTGTGGTATGCCAACTGTTGATTTTATGACAAAGCTAGCTTTGGCGGGGGTTGGGTTGGAGTATTTCCCATGGAGGTCGGGATGCTTTCTCTGTTCAGAACTGATTCTTCTCCCCTATCCCATATTGTAGCAGAACCCACAAGGCAGCCAACCACCAAAAGGAGAAAAAGGAAAAACTCTACCAGTAGTACTTCCAACAGTAGTGCTGGGAACAACGCCAACAGCACCAGCAGCAAGAAAAAGACACCTGCTGCAAACCTGAGCTTGTCAAGTCAGGTACCTGTAAGTCTCACCTTCCTTTTAGGCCTGAAGTCTCTGTCTGTCCTACCTTCTTACAGAAAATAAAAGTTAAAGCCCATTTTAGAAGCAAATAAATTAGGAGAGGGAGGAGGCTTAGGGAGGGTCATGTTGAGGGGAAATCTGCTTTGGATATTCTTGCTAGTAAACTAGAAATGAGGCATGAATATTACAAATCTGAGTGGCAAAGAGATTTGAATTAAAGAACTGTGATTCAAAAGCAGGTGAGCTTTCATTTGGGGTTTAAATAGGATAGCATTTACCAATGGCAGTATGCTAATAGAGGTTTACAGACCTCTGACTACAAAAGGAAGAGGGCCCTGAACCAGAGGAGTCACTAGCTTTCAGCTGTCTTCTGCCATCTTGTAGCTGAGCTAATGCATGAAAAGGGAGGGGAGGGGGAGATCTTTCTTTTTTTTAAGATTCAGATCATAAACTTGAATGAAAGAGAAAAAGGTAATACGGTAAAACTGAAAGGGAAGATAAAGGTAATATGGATGTTTGGGAATGGCATGTGCTGATTTTTTACTCCACTCTCCCTCCTTTTTAAGGGTGAGCTTTCAGACTCAGGCAGGAGAATGTGGTCACAACCATTTAGTCGTCTTGGCCTTCTGTTTCTTTCTGGGACCTGGCAAAGAAAAAAGCCATTGGTTTGGAAAGGGGCTTCGTGAATGTCAATGACTTCTTATGCCAAAGAACTAGGTTAGCTAGAAGTAGCCTTATGTGGTCTGGAACTGCTTCATTCTTCTTCATATTTCTTGCTGTTTCTTCCAAAACTCTGCCCTTTGTTGTATACTCCTCATACATCCTGACTAGTTTCTTTCCCTATTTTGAACATTGATTCCTTCCCAAACCTGATACTCTCTTCTGCCCCCTTATTATGTTCCTCTTTTCCCCAGTTCTTTATACCTTTCATCTCTTTCCTTCTGTTTTTACGTCCCCCTTTTACCAAATGTTTTACTCTGTCACCTAGGGTCTCTCTTGGTGCCTGGTGGATATTCTCTATCCATCAAGTCTTCTGATCTTGTCCTTCTCTGTGATTAAGCTCTAACTTGCTCCCTTCCTTGGATTTCAGTTGTTTTCTCTTGTGTGTGTTACCTTCTCCATTGGTGTCCTGATCCTTTTCTATCTCCCTCCCAACTAGTGATGGACTGACCAGTACAGAATTTTTTTTAAATCAAAGATTTTCTACTTCCTCCCAAATTTTCTCTTCTAGTTCTGCCTTTTGTTCTTCTCAGCTTCCTTCCCCTTTGGCTAGTTCTGTCCCTCTGACTCTTTAGCTTTCTCTGTATTTAGATGGGAAGCTCCTATTGTCCCTTTGGGCTTCTTGTCCTGTTCTGCAGGAGAAAGATGCTGTTTCTACTCCAAGACCCCCAATAGAGCATTGGACATCAGGTGAATGACCTGAAAAGTAGAGAAAGTGCTATTTTGCTTTCCTGGGCTATTCCAGGGCAAAGACTTCTAAAAATTATGATTCCTTAGCAACGTCTTAGTGTCCTTACACTGGAGTATTCTCCGTAGCCATGAGCCCTTAAGAATCTAAAAGGGATGACAAAGCACTTTCACTAAGTCAAAATATACCTGCAGACTTGCCCTTCCAGTGCCAAAGAGGTGGGTTATTCATTTGACCAGAAAACTGTGTGTATAAAATGTGCATAAATCCTCAGTTTTGGACATGACCCCAAATTAACGAGGCCCTAAATATTTGTAAGTTGAGATAAAAATAAGCCTGTTCGTGTAATCACAAAATTTTAAAACGAAGCTTTAGAATTATTTTTATCTACCCCCCCCCATTCCCTATTGGACAGGTGACAAAATGGCAACACATGGAAGAGAAAAGGCTTAGCCAAGATCATAGAGCTAGTAAAGAGCAGAGCCAGGCCTGGACTTCCAGGTCTCTTCTCAAACCAGTGCTCTTCCCACTCCACCACACTGTTATCTTACAGTGTTAGGTGTTAGAGTATATTTACTGATTTTCAAGTTAGATTAGCACAAGGCACTATTTGAACCACAGCAAATGTTGATAAATCTTTAGATGAGCAGAAATTTCAGATGGCCACAGAAGTCTGTGAAGCAAAGTCTTTCTATGCAGATCTGACTGCTGATTTCAGCAGACCAAGTTTTTGGACAACACAGATTGGACAGTTTATGTCGACTACATCTTATGACTGAACCTATTGCTATATTGACAATGCTTCACCATCAAACATGACCATTATAAAAAGGGTCAGAACCAGCCACTCCCTCACAATGTTTTTTTTCCTTGACCACAAAATAATGAGCATACTTGCTTTTTTCAAGATAGAGAGAAAAGAATACTCAAGAATGTACTACTCAGAATAGACCAGTGGTCTCACAGTAGCAATGTGCGCTCCCAAATGAAAGACTAGGGTTTAATACTTGGATTCTGCTTCTCACTCCATGAGCAGGAGCTAGGAGCACTCCAGAGCTGCAGCCTCAACCCTGGGAGGGATGGAGCCCTGTGTCATTCAACCGCAGTGACCCCTTCTGTCCAATTTAAGGAGAAGCATTGAGGGGCTCTTAGAGGAGTCACTTCCAGTCCTCCTCAGAGGTTGGTGGCCATTGCTCGGGGATTAGTGAGAAGCGATTAAATGGGAATTAGTTTGGTGGTACCTTCAGGACTCCAGCGGAGGAGCAGAGGGCCACACTTTGGGGACGTGAGGGGGTATGTGTTTCTACCCAGAGGGATTATTATTGCCTTTTACACTGTATGGAAGAAAGTTGAAATGTCAATCCTATACCCTATTGGTAATAATGTGATTTTAAAAAAAACAGTAGTATTAAGGTGATAACACATCCCCAATGCATTCAAACTTACACTGTAAAGACTGATAAGTAAAGATATTAATTCTAGGATTTATTATTTATACGTGTGGAGAGTGCTACATAAAGAGAGTATATAAGGATCTATGTAGGACAGTGTAGGATAGCGGATGGAGAGCTGTTTCAGAGCTGGGAAAAACTGAGTTTATATCCTGCCTCTGACTCATCCCAGCTGTGTGATCCTGGGTCAGTCACTTGATCTCTCAGAACCCCAAGTAACTGAGTTGAGACTAAGTTATAAGAAAACTGCTAACCCTCATTGATAGAGGGAGTTTTCTCATTGAAATTTCTCTTTACCAATGATCATATGGGTCTATTTTAGAAGCCAAAATGAACTAAGTTTATATGTGGACATACAATCTTTTCAATGTTTCAAGGACCCATGATTTCAATAATGCAGAGTGTAAAATCTCCACACCTCAGCAAATAGTCTTTGTGACTTGATGTGGTCAGTAACCACACTTCTGGGGATGAGCCTCTTCGAGCTTGGCTAGTGGTTTTTAGAGCATAGAAACTGCAGTGGCGTGAGGTTCCTCTAGTTCAGTAAGACCTGCCTGAATTTGTTCTTTACTAGTATAGTCATTGGAAGCTCAGGGTAATCTTTGTGACAGAGAGAGAAAAGGCATCAGAGTTCAGTGGAAGTATATGTACCTAAAATATAATAGCAGTAAATAGAGAATGGAGATGGAAATAGAGATAGATTAGACAGAGGTATATGTGGTATAGGTATGTATATAGATATAGATGATACAGGTTTAGATATAGATGATATAGAGATAGAGTAGATATATTTATATAAATAGCTACAGATATTTCTTATAGATCTCTATATGACACAAACGTCATATATTATCTTACAGATATCTTCTAGAAATATGCACATGTGATATGCAAACACACATGAATAAACAATTATTTACAGGATGGAATTTTATGTAAGAAGTTAAACAAATTTGGTGTCTATGATAATTTTAGGATTATTAACACTTTCACAGCATTCATTAGTTTCATATGGGGGTATCTTACATACCAGCCACCAAGGTCAACTTATTCCATATGTATTCTCTTAGCATGCTTTCCCAGTTGGAAGTGATTCAAACATCTCTGTATCACCTTTCTTGAACAACCAGTGCTTTGGAATAGAATGTAGTCTATGTTTGAGAATTTCCTCCCTCCCCCTAATTTGCCTGCTTTTTCCTAATCTCATCCCTGATTTCCTGATCATCCTTACCTCTTCAGCCCCCAACCCTCAGGATCTCTCCCTTCATGTACAATGGTAGATGATTATAAAATCTTTGTATAATCTAATTAATAATAAAATGATAGCAGGAATAGTAATAATAACACTACTAATAGCAATGATTTATATAGCACCTTAATGTTCCCATTCAAAATTTAAACACATTAAGAACTTCAAAGGAATCTGAGTATGTTACAAGACAAAAGTTATCTATCATCCTCCTCTGGCCAAACCATCATGTTTGGTACACTTATCTTTGCTCCTAGTCATAATGTCTTTCTCTGGATTTCCTATACTTTGTTGGCTGTTTTTCATACCCAACACCCATGACTAAACATGGTATCATACAGCAGCACCCAAACTAAATGAAGAACTTTCATCTCTCACATCAGTGGCCTGATGTGGCCAAATGCAGCCTGAAATTGCATTGGTTTACAGTTGGGTTTGTTTTTTCCCTGCTGCTGTCTTAGGTTGGGCAGACTCTTGTCTAATTTGCTGCCCAACCAGCCCCCAAGGGTATCTGTGAAAGCTGTCTCAGTTCTGGCTCATATTTGCAAAATAAATATTTACTTTGAAGTGCGTGTGTCGACATTAGATCAAATTCTGAGCTATTCATGCAAGTATTACCATGCTTACCAAACATACACTCTATGTGCTTAGTAGGGGCCCTGGTGGAATGTAGTTTTTTTGTATGTTGGAATGTTTTTAATCAGTTTCAAAGAGCTGCATCCAGTCAGGGAGCACATTTTAAAAATCCATTCATATTTTCCCCAATTCTCAAATATTCCAAGTTGAAGTATTATATGGACTCTAGCCTGTCAGCTTTTGCTAAGGAGTAGAGTGAGGTAAAGTAAATACGCATAAGGAATTGCTTTTTTTTTTTTAACAACATGGTGGAGTTGCTTTGAGAATGTAGTAAAAAAAAATCTCATTGTGAAGAGGGGGAGGCATATATTGCAAGATTTGAATTTTTCTTTAAAAAATAAAAAACTAAGATATTAGTCACATATATTCTAGTTCAAGGCTGGGAAAGGGAAGATTTAAAAATGACTGTTTAGTGCTATTTCAAAGAAGGTATTCAATCATGGAATCAGAGGAGAGATAAAGATTCCAAAAGGTCAGCTAGTTCATCTCCCTGCTTTATACAGGATTCCATTTAAAGTATCCCAAAAAGAAGACAATTTGTTCTTTTAAGAATCTCCTAGGGAGGAGAATCATTTGCCTCAGTCAGAAATCTAGATCTAATAATTCACAATACTTAATATTAGGGAACTCTTATTGTGATGGCTTGCAGACAATTTCCTCTTGGCCTGAACTTGTTGGATAATGGGAATAGCCAGTCTCCATCATCAGTAGCCTGGATGACTGGAGTCATTTTACTTTTAAGGCTTCTATTGCCCAAACCTCGTCTCCTAACAGACTGCAAGAAAAGATGCAGATGTCCCACACGTGTCCTTTCTCATGCATATAGATGTACAGACACCCAACATATTTCCCCTTGAAGAAGGAAGGGGGAGCTTTGGTCTAGCTAGGTTCTCACCCATCTTGGGGTATCTTCTGCAGTAGCGCCAAGATGCACTGTACAGGAGGTGCTTCTCTTATTTGCATGGAAGGACAATTTGTACTTAAAGGAGTGATTAGATGGATTCTTTCCCTCTTGCATGATCCAATTTTTGATGACTACTAGCTTCATCAATGTAATTATAATTAGCACTCTTCATCTTCCTTTTATGGTACCAGCTGGACAGATTGGTCCTCTTACTGCACAGATTGGTGGCAGGGTTGCCTATGTGGGGATAGGTGACAGGCATCATGAAATAACAGATGGTAAATTCAGGGCTTGTTGGCAATCAGCAGGTTTTTGCTAATGACTTAATTAGCTATGCAAATTGTCAAATCAGTGTGAACATTGTTTTTATCGAAAACTTTACCTAAATTAATTACCATAATTAAGTAGCAGAATGTCAAGTATATTGGTTGCATCAAAGGGCCTGGATGGCTAGGGAGAAGAGAGGCTGTCTTCAATAAAAATGCATGGCATCCCTGGAATAGAGGAAGGACTGTTCCATACAAGTCTTGTGAATATTATAGATTTGCAACTTATTTATGTCTTCATGTGTTATTAGTTTACAAAGCATTCCTCAGCTCCCAAATAAAAGTATCGGATGTTATAGATATTTAAAATACCCAACAGAGGATTAAATAGGGTTTGGAAAATTCCCCAAGGAAAACAAGTTTAAAAGGATTTTTTTTTCTATTGGCTGGTTGAAAAATCCTTTTTAAAAAAAAATTTACAGACTGCTTACAGTTCCTGTTGCTGGGTGTCAGATTCTAACGAAGATATAAGCAAATTGTGGATCCTTGATAACAGGAAACAGTGTTTATTTCACATAAAACCCAGTGTTTTGGGCCCACTAGGTGTATCTGACCATGCTGCACATTTCACTAAGTTTGTTGTTAGATTCAATTCCCTCCCCATGCTTTGTTTTAAACTGTCTCCCTCTCTCAAGGTTCCCCTGTAATAATGTTGGATGCTGTTCACAGGATGTAATGGTGGTAGGAGAGCCGACTCTGATGGGAGGAGAATTTGGGGATGAAGATGAAAGGCTTATCACCAGATTAGAAAACACACAATATGATGCAGCGAATGGCATGGATGATGAGGAAGACTTCAACAATTCACCAGCCTTGGGGAACAACAGCCCATGGAGCAGCAAGCCGCCTGCAAACCAAGAGACCAAATCTGAAAACCCTACACCACAGGCTTCCCAATAAGCTAACCTGCCACTAATCCACTGTTATGTATGCTGGTGGCTTGGAATTACTCTTTCAGAGCATTTACTTAGGAGACCGGGGTGGGATGGGGTGGGAAAACTTTCCACACAGATATCTATTTCTAAACTGCAGCTCTCTGGTTTTTGGTTTTATTTTTAAAAATTGAGAGAATTGATTCTGAACATGCTTCCACTGTACATTTCTTGGAGGCCTTCACATGTGACATGGATACTGGCACTGACCTCAATTCAAACAACTGAAAGTTATCTAGCACCTCATGGCAAATTTTTAACAATATGTTTTTTTTGTTGAATTTCTTTTTCTCCTATCAGATGAAGGCCATATTGTTAAGAAGTTCTCAGTGCTCAGGATCTTATTAATTATGCTCAACCTAATGATGGATGACTTTTTAATATTGTAAAATATTTTCTGCTTTTTGACTTGCACCTGAAAGTTTCTTGTTTCAGAAAGAAAAGGAAAAAAATCAGTTTTGGGAAGTAATTGAAATGTAACTTTTGTTCTTTTGTTACGTCTTCACTCATTGGTTAACCCTTGAAAGGATCCAGCAGTTTTCATTTCTGTCATCACTCATGCCAATCATTAATTAGCCCTTCAGTCATTTATACAAGTACTGAAACAAGAAATGTCTTTTTTTTTCATCAAAGACATGAGAAATATTTTTATGTGGAGAAAGACACCCAGTCCTATGAGAGTTTATGCTTTGTAAAATTGCTGTTGATCCAAATATTTTCAAGCCATGTAATTCATTGATTTTTGTGGGCCGTTTAATAAAATTGGAAACTTTTGTGTTTTTATTGTATCTGAATTGGCTTTATTTCCTTTCATAGTATATTTCTTGTATAATATTTTTGTAAAGCCCTCAAATGTTTTTGGTTGTTTTTTTTAGTCTTTTTTCCTTTTTGGATCCCAGTGTATTTATGTGAAACTTTATAAGAGAACTAATTTTTTCATTTACATATTAATATGTTCAACTACACATGTAAAGACACAGTGATTCAGTGTGTTACAATACAATGGTATTTTATGTATGCTTTGCCAATAAGTGTGCCAATAATAAACTGTGTTAACAACAAACAGCAATGTGTTTTGACCTTTTGTAATGTCTGCAATAAAACAAGTTAAGATCAGAACAAAATTCTAGAATGTTAAAGTAGAAGTGACCTATTGGATTTATTATCCATAGGATCACTGTAGATTTAGGCCAGGAAGGAACTTTCACAACCCTTTAGTCCAACACATCCATGGGGATTAGATAATGGCCAAAGCTCACAAGTAGCAAGAAGCAGAGTGAGGTCCTCGAACTCCAAATCCAGTGTTCTTTCCCCTATATCATGCAATTTCCCCTATATGAGTCCCTTCGTTTAACAGAGGAGGAAACTGAGGCTTAGGTGGGTGAAGTGGATTGCCCAAAATTGCATGGCAGATGAAAGGTAGAATCAGAACTGCAGCAAGGGTCTTATGACTACCAGTCCAGTGTTCTTTCCTTTATACCAATGTGAGCTTAAGTCAATTATACAACCAAAATAATGCCACATATTTGAGTCTTTTTCCCAAACTTCACTTCTACCATAAGGGACCCACTTATTCTTGTCCTATGAGATTTGAAATGTAAGAGAAGTCATACATGGAACATTTTTTTCTAATCATGTTTCATTTTTTCCCCATTGTGTGCTTTAGATGTATTCACTGTTTCAAAGGCAAGGATCATTGGTCTTACTGTTTTATAATGCAAATCTGAGTGGAAGAGATGTTTTGCACTTAAGTGAACATTCTCTACTTGTTCAGAACCTAGTCTCTCCCTAAATAGTTCCCTTAAACAATAATGGGGTGGGGGAGGAAGAAAGAAGGAATCATCCAAACTGACCCCATACAACCTTGCACAACTTACTTCACTTTCCTGGACTTTAGCATCTTCCAGGTAAGATATTTCTTTAATGCAGGGGGTCTTGACCTAGGTCTGTGGAGCCCAAAGGAGTTCATTGACAGATTTCAGGGAAAGCATGAATATTGATGGAGAAATATATACACATTTGTTCTCACTAACCTCTAACTGAAATTTAATATTTCCTTCAACTATTTAAAAAACCTTACACTTAGAAGTGGTCCATAGGATTCATCAGAATACCAAAGAGGTCCATGATACCGAAAGGGTTAAGAATTCCTTCTTTAATCCCTTCCCCAGTGAGTTTCTCTATAAATTCTCAGAATTCCTAAAATCCCCCATCCTGTTAGAGACTTTCTCTTTGCCAAGACCCTATTATGATCTGTTGCTCTGTTATTATCAAGGTTGGATACAAAAGTTTAAGCAGAATCAAACAGACAGATGGATGAATGATAGAAACACCCTCACATATACATACATATACACATAGACTGGGAAAAACACTGAACAGCAATTTACATGGTTCTGATATATTAGAACCCTCAACAGATGCTCTACACCTCCTCTGATTCACTTAATCATTCTTCAATTACAGAAAAACCTGGCTAATTCATGCTAATAACTAGAAAACCCACTGCAAATTTCTGAATTTTGCCGAATTCAGAGAATCCAGACAGATAGCATCAAAAAAACAATGCAGGCTGTGACCTCAAACAAATGATCAGTTTGGTCCAATGAAAGTTCCCTGCTAGCGTGTAATGGAAGCTAATCTCACATCATCATAATGACTTCCCTGTGGTTCACTGATAGTCAGAGAGAGCAATTGGAAACATCTGTGGCTACTTTGCACTTCGTTTAAATTACCTTTTCAACAGAGCTTTTCTTTTTTTTTTTTTTTGGAGTTTGAGGTTTGACAAAGTGCACCTTATGAGATTCTCTACAAATAATTGAAGAGAAACATTTGCAAATGTTGTGCTGGGCTGAATGACCTACGTCAATCACAGATGGGCTAAGTGGATTGAAGAAGTAAGAAGCGCAGTATATTTCTAACAAAAATATTGGTTCTTCTCCTCCCTTCCTTTACCCAAATGTTGTTCCTTTCCCTTTTTATAGAACTGAGATAAGGAGATGGTATAAGGTCTGTACTTAATTTTTTTAAATGGAAGGGGAAAGAAGGATAATTTCTAAAGGAAGTAAATTGCTTCCGTTACCAAATATAATCCAACCAAGCATTGATATTCTGAAATCTAATGCTTTCATGAACAAAATTTCTTTAAAATATTTTTACAAATAAAGCTTAGTTTCCATTATGAAGGAGCAGGAGAATTGCACTGAATATTTCTGCATAAAAGGATCATATAATATCCGGGCTAAAAGATCATCTATTCCAACTTCTTTGTTTTTGCAAGTGAGGAAAGGAGCTGGGAGAGGGTAGTGAGATCAAGCTGGGAGGGAGTGAGAAAGCTCTAACTCCACAGTATGTCTCCCAAGGCCTATTCCAGCTGGGCTCTTTCCTCTAGTCTACACCACACTTCCTCTCCTAGTTTTGATACAACATGACATAAATAACACATTTCTTTCAAGGAAAATCAAGTCACAAATTTTGAAATTCCTAAGCAAGTGTGAGAACTTTAAAACAACAAAGCATCTGTAAATTGTTATAGCTCCAAAACCCTCCTCAAAGCCCTCAGGCTCCTTATGGCCTTAGGATTTAAGCACTAACTTCTCAGATTGGCATATAAACTCACCATGATCTGACCTTATTATCACCCCCTTTCATGAACTCTACATTCCAACTGCTTAGGATTCATTACTTCCCCAACCTTTCCCTGCCAACTTACATTTCTGTGCATTAGTGCAGATTGTCTCCATGCCAAGGTTTTTCCTCTTCAATTTTCATCTTTCAGAATCTGTATTCATCCTTCAAAGTCCAGCTCAGGGACCACCTTTTCTACAAAACCTTCATGACCACCAGATTCCAGCTGAAAATATTCTCCAGATTTTCTTAGAGTACTTTGGATCTCTCCTCTGTATCACACTCCCATTATCACCTAAGTTGTATTACTTTTGTCTCTGTAATGTATCCCCTTTAGTAGAATGTAATCTTTTTGAGGACAGGCTTTGGCCAAAATAGGACCTTGCACAGCAAAGACACTAATAAATGTTTGTTGAGATGAATTTGTTTATTAACTTAGTTGACCAGCTATTTCCCTTAAAAAATTCCCAAAACTTCCTCTAATCTGGAATTTAAGTGTCTAGGGCTCAAGGGAGAAGATATAGATATTTCCATGGTTCTCTTTTTATCCCAAACTTTTCTCACTGAATTTAGTTCCGCTTTTCTCCCATACACAAGCATCTATAGCCAGATATGCAACCCCAATAAGGACCACAGGCATACTCTGACACTCCAGGACTTACAGCTCCATCAATTTTACCATCTGCATCTTCTATGTGTGGTTCCAGAAATCTTTCAGGAAAGTCACTAAGCCCCACCCTTTTAAGTATGGAAAACTAAAGAAAGTATTCAACTCACTCTCCATTCCACCAAGACTGGCCTCCAGATGGGCAGTTCCCCAAGCAGTACTTCCAGGGTATTGCTACAAGAACCCACTTACCATGTTTCCCAGCTTCGTCTAATTTCCTTGATTGCACTTCTCATGGCCACATACCTGCTGGTATATTCATTCATGGTGTAGTAGAAAGAATACTCTACTTGGTGTTGTAGGACCTGAGTATAAATCCTAGTTTGGCTTTAAATAATAATAATTATTATTTTTATTATTATATAATAATATTGATTATATAATAATATTAATATAATTAATAATAAATAAATCTGTAAACTTGGCCAGATCATTTTCCCTCTGCTTCTATTTCTTCATCTATACAATAAGGTGGGGGTGATGGGATTATATGACCTCTAAGTTCATCTATCTATAAAGTCATCAAACCAAATCCACAAGCATTTTTAAGCACCTACTATTTGTCAGGAGCTGTGCTGAGTGCTAGAGATACCAAAAAATAAAATAAAGCGAAACAAAAAACCCAGCAGTCCCTGCCCTTGGTGCTCAATGTTTCTGCCTTCATCTCTACACATGCTTGCAGAATTAGTGTCAGGTTAAATCTATATAGAATACTATGTTTTACATGATTGCACATGTATAACCTATATTGGATTGCTTACCATCTCAGGGAGGGAAAAGGAGAGGGATCAAATTTGGAATTCAAAACTTTTTTTTAATGTTTAGAAATTGTTTTAATATGTAATTGGATAAAAACAAAACATAGACTATTATTGTATATAAACTACCATTGTTTATAAATATAGATATAGAGTATCCATACAGATTATATCTATAGATATAATACATGATATATATATATATATATTTAACCTGACACTAATGTTACATACATACATACACATGCATATGTTATATTTGCAATATTAAGAGATTTTGGTTGTAAGATTAATTACAGAGACATCGTACCAGACTTTTGATCCCAATATAAGCAAGGGTTCAGACATTAGCATCTGGCAGCCACACTGGATTCCTATCTTGGAGTTTTTCAAAAATCAATACTCTTTTGGATACATTTTGATCTCATTTGGATATAGAAGCTCTGGAGTTAGATCATTTCAATGTATTCAGCCATATCATCTGCTAGCAAACAAAGGCTCCCAATAACATTTAAATATAAAAATATTTATTCACAACAGAACTCAATGGCAAAGAACTAGAAAGTAATCACAACCTGTATTCTCTTTCTCATTCCTCCTCTCACAAGAACAGTTCAAGTCTCAACCCTTTCCCAATAAGTAAATCTAACTGGGGAAGTCTGAGTAAAGACTCTCTGCCAATAGAGTTAGGGGTTGGAAACGGGTGGGGGTTGGAAGGGAAGGACCATGTCAACATCTCTGCAGTTTAGATATTATTCCCATTTGCAACTCATTGTCATTTGGCTGATAGGAATGCCTCTGTCTATCTTAGTTTTCTCAGTAGCCCCAGATCAACCTGAGCTCCATGCACAAGAGCCACTTGTCCATCTGCATTCCTCTCTTTTCCTCCCAATAAATTCTTACTTAGTACCTATGCCATGTGCTTTTAACACAGAGTAAGCATATATGTATATGTAAATATATACATGTATATTATACATACATCTGTGGTATTTACTTTTAGATATATACATATGTAAAGATGTGTATATGTACGTATCTACATATACACACATACACAGTGTTATGTTTGTGCATGTGTTTGCATGTATTCTTTTAGCCCATAGCATTCTGGAAAACATAGCCTTTTCATTAGGTTGCCATGATCTTCACTTTCTCCCTTATCTCCAAGCAAAAAGACAGGGACAAAGAAATCACAAAGAAAGACCATTTCATATTCTCTCTGCTTTGTCATTATGATATTCAAGATGTCCAATGTGTCTAAAAACCAAGTTCATTCTCTTAGCATTAAAATGGTTCTTTCTTAATTTACTGTTTCTGTCCTTGGCATCAGGTCACAAGACCTTTTCGTTGTTGTTACTGTTTTCAACAAATGGACTAGAATCTAAATCACCTAATGACAATTTCTTCTTCAAACGAACTACCTTTCACATCTCACTAATGTGGCCCTTGCTTTCATCAAAACAATTTTCAAACTACTGCCCTCCTCCTTCTTTGGAATTGCCTCCAGGGATGAGAGCACATTCTTATGTCCTCTGACTTCAATTCTTAATGAATCTGTGGCCTCATTCATGTGAGCCCTCCTCTCCTAATTGCAGATTGAAACTCCTCTGCTTCTTCTGGAACTGGCTCTTAGAGTCTACTTTCAGGAATGGAAAAAAGCTCTTCCCAGTATCCAGTCAGGTGAGGAGTCTCCCTGTACTTAGCTGGTCTTTTCCTTAGACAGGAGTACAATTCATCGTGGGTCCTGTAGTGAAGTCTTTCCATCAGTAAGCATCACCTTCCGGAATCCAGAGTCACCTAGGGTTCATCACCTCAGTGAAGCATAGGAAGACAATTTCAGGGTCTGTCTTCTGTCTTTGGTAGTTAAGTCTAAGTCCTTGGAAGTTGCATTGGTTTGGGATAACAATTAAAAGTCCTTCTCAGTCAAATTCAGAGAATGGGAACAGTGATCAAATCTTTTTTTTTTAACCTGCACCAGTCAGTTGTAGCTGTCCTCAAAATTACCTATTTATTAATTATTTTTAAACACACACACACACATATTGTGTGTTTATATCTATATCTGTATGTCATCCACACCATAGAATATAATCAACATTTATTAGCACCCAATATGTGCTGGGCAATGTGCTAAGCCCTGAGGATACCAAAAGAGGCGAATGCTTCTTGAGAGAGTAACTTGCTCAGTAACTTGCAGAGTGCAGAGTTGTCTTTGCACCCCAATCCCTGGCACAAAGTAGTTGCCAAATAACTTGGCCAACTGATTAATTCACCTTGTTGGGTTAAAATGAAGTATGAAAATGCTTTTTGCTGTGGGGATGGAACTTATTGTTACCATGGGGCTCCGAAGACTGTTACCAAACGCAAAGTGAGCCATCGCACCAACACTGATAAAAATCTGTGGCTTCATAGAGGCCTACTAGCATATGGAGTTAGAGTTTTGGACACAGATACTTGAATCTCACATATGTGTATCTGTATAAGCTATTTCACTTTAAAAATGTCGGTTGCATTGAAATCTACTATACTTTGTAGGTGAAGCAATATGGTCCCCAAAAGGGATGACGGTAGACAGTCAGAACAACTGAGTTTGTAAGGGCAAACATGGAACACTCAAGGGATTTTGTTAAGCCCTCTGTGTGTGTATACTTGGATAGTTTCCTCATGCTGAGTAAATTAAAAGGTGCCAATGATAGGCTGACCCATAACTGGTGCATTTATAAAGAACACAAGATCTCTTTGTGTTCTACAGAGTAAAGAATATCAACTCCAATGCTCCAGAATCCCTCTCAGGTCATTCTGTAGTCCTGGCTGAACTGACCAACCCCTGGCCCAGTCTCTAATATGCTCTCATAGGCTTTCCCATGAGCTCACTGCATCCTTTGATTTTACTCAAACATCCTTTTATTTACTGAGATCAATATATTTTATCTAGGTAAGTTCCCCATGAGTACAAACTGTGTCTCTCTCCCTAAGATCTAAATGGCCTATTACAGAGCATTGCCTGTAAAAAGAGTGTCAGAAAAGCTAAACTTCAGAATGGGTTAAGGCTTGTGAAAAATAGAAACAATAAAAGGTTTGTTTTTTTTTAATCATATGAAGATTAAGAGGAACATAAAAGGAATGAAACAATTGCATTTGTACCTCCACCCCAAGAGCCAGGAGATACATTTCATCCCCCATCTTCTGTAACACATACTGGTCACTGCATCTCATTCAGAATTCAGACATCTTTTTAGCGCTATTTTGCTTTACATTATTGTATTGTATTCATTGGATATATTGTTCTCTAAGTTCCCTTTCTTTACTTGATATCAGTTAATAAGTGTTCCCATATTTCTCTGAATTCCTCAGAGGATATTGCAGTAATATTCCATTGCATTCATATATTGCAGTTTTTTCAGCCTTTCCCCTATCAAAGTAAACACACTTTGTTTCTAGTTGTTGGTTTTTTTTTTTGCCAACACAAAAAGTGTTGCTATGAATATTTGAATATGAATACACTGGGCCTATCTTGGACCTCCTTGTAATATAGGCCCAATAGTGGGATCACTGAGTCAAATATCATTATTAAGAGTTCAAGAATTTCTTACAAAATTCTATATTTTTCTCCAAGATAGACCTGTTTAGGGCCAGCAAATGGCATAAGATCAATCAACATAACTATATAGAGCTATATAACTCCTTTTAAATGTTTACTATGTATTAGACACGATGCTGAGAAATGAGGATACACATTTTTTAAAATCCAGGATGGATCCTCCTTTCAAAGATCTTACATTCTAACACGGGAAAACAAACTATAAAGGGAAACTGGAAAGGAGGAGAGGATACCCTTGAGGAAGCAAGCGAGGAGGGGGAGCAATCTGGAGAGCTCATGGAGCTGTCAGCTGAGAGACTGAGGCTAAACCAGCATGGTTCAAAGGACAGTGAAGCCCCAAAGAGGCGGTGAGATGAGAGGAAAACAGCTCCTTAAAGATATATACACATCTTTAATCACAGATGAATTATATACCAGAGTTCTGGCATTTATGCATATATGATTCTAAAACGACTGTTGGTAGTCTGAATCATGAAGGAACTAGAAACGTTCGGACGTTCTAAATTTTAAAAACAGGGAAAAGTTCATTTCTACATATTTACATAAGCTTTATACCAATCTCTAACACAATTTTACAACACAATGTGTGTGTGTGATTAATCTATCAGTCTAATAATGTTGTCAAAATGAAATAGAGAGTTGGGTTAGTCTGGTAAGACTTTTTCTTTCTGAAATCATGGCGGCTTCTAGTAATCCCTAATTTCCATTCTGAAGGAAAATTTATACATGTGCTTACAGACTCTCTCTCTCTCTCTGTATATGTGGGGGGGCATGTGTGAGGGCATGTGGAGTGTTTGGGGGGAATATGGGGATGGGAGTGGGATATGTTTGTAATACTCTTCTCTGCCTCGAGGAGTTTACATTCTAACAGGTGAAATAGCTTATACAAATGTGCATTTATGTGAGATTCATACAAAGCAGACATAAGGTAACATTAGGGATTAAGGCACTAGTGACTGAGGTTTCTATACCAGGCCTCCAGCTGAAGGTGATGCTTGTGCTGATTCTTAAAGAAACACAAGATGCCAAGGGAAGAATAAAATTCCAGGTTTGGGGAGGAACTATTGAAAAGGCATAGAAATAGGAGATAGAGCATCTATCTCTATCTATCTATCACACACACACACACACACACACACACAATCATACATCTATCATGTGTGAAGAATAGGAATTAAGCCAGTGTGTTTGGACCATAGAGCACGCAGAGGGGAATAGCATGTAAGAAGGCCAAGGAGCTAGAAAGGGATAACATTATGGAGATCTTTACATCAAAGAAAGCAATTGATGTTTGATCCTAGACATAACAGGGACATTTGAGTTCATTGAGTAGGGAAAATCACATAGTCAGACTTAACACATAGGATAATCACTCTGGCAGCTGTTTGGAAGACAGATTGGAGAAGAGAGAGATTGGACTGAGTAGGAAGCCAATACCCTCATTCAGAAGTAATGTAGGCTTGAACCTGGATGGTGGCTGGGTGATTGGGCAGAGGGGAGAGATCATAGAGATGTTGAGGAGCTAGAAATTATGATATTTGACAATTGGTTAGATAAGTAGAGTAAGTGAGAACAGAGCATCAAGGATGATACCAAGGTTGCAAATATGGAAGACTGAGAAGATGGTGGTGCCTTCACATCCATAATGAAGCTTGAAACAAAGGAGAGTTTGGGGAGAAAGGCAACAAGTTCTGTCTTTTAGGCATATTTACTCTGCATTGCCTACAGGACATCCAGATTAGACAAAGACAATTGACTTATCATATATGGATTTTAGCAAAGCACTTGACAAAGATCCTTCATGATAGTCTTAATAAGATGAAAAAATGTGAACTGGATTTGTAACTAACTGAATAACCATTTCCAATGAATGCAGACTAATGAATGGTTGAAGACTAGAGATCTCTAAATCCCACAAGGTTTTGACCTTTGCCCTGCTTTGTTCACCTTTTATCAATGACCAAATTATTTTTAGAGCTCCTTCCAGCTTTAAATCCTATGGTAAGATCAAAGATATCTGAATGAACCAAGACTCAGAAAAGTTCCAAAAGGCTGAAATTATGGATTATTACAAGGAAAATAAATATTACAAAAATAAATGTCCCAGATTTATGTTAGAAAAAAATCTAATGTAAGAGTAGAGATAAGGACTTAAAGGTTAAAAGACTTTGAAAGACATAAAGGTTTTAGTTGATTGATAATGAGTCAGCATTATCATCTGAATGCCCAAAGTGCTAGAAGTCTATGTCCAGAAGGTAACAGCAGTACTTCTACACTTTGCCCTGAGCAGACCACATTGGGAATGTTGTGTTGAGTTCTGAAAGCCAGGTTTTAAGAGGGATATTAACAAACCATAGTGCCTTCAGCAGAATGTGATGAGCATGAGTAATAGTCTAGAAACTACATCATATAAGAAACAATAGAACAACTAGGGATGGTTAGCCTGGTGGAGAAAAGATCAAGGGGACATAACTGTCTTCAAATATCTCATGGACCATAATGTGGGGAAAGTATCAGGCTTATTTTGTGCAGTTCCAGATAATACAACTAAGACCAATGTCAAACTAAAAGGAGGCAGGTTTCTGCACAGAAGAAAGAACTTGCTAACAAGTTGAGTTTTACAACAATGGAATAGGTTGCTTTATGAAATAATGGATATGCAATAGACATCTTAAACTCATTATGTCCAACATGGAACTCATTATCTTTCCCCCTAAACCTTGCCCCACTCCTACCTTCCCTATTATTATTAGAGGGCAACCCCATCCTCCTAGCCCATTAGATTCACAATCCTGGATTCCTCATTTCTCACACCCTTCCCTCCATCCCCTGCCATTTTCCTGTCAATTTCACCTCTACCACATTTCTTGTAAATTCATCCCCTTTTCTCCTCTGACATTGTCACTCTAGTGTAGGCTGTTATCACTTCATACTTTGACTATTATAATAGGTTGTTGATGGGTCTGCTTTCCTCAAGTTTCTCTTCACTCCAGTCCATCCTCTATTCAGACACTAGTCACTTTCCAAAAGCACATGTCTGATCATGTCACATTCTTATTCAATAAACTCCAGTGGCTTCCTATTGCCTCTAGGAACAAATATGAAATGCACTATTTGGCATTCAAAGCCCTTCATACCCTAGCCTCACCTACCTTTCCAATCTTCTTATGTCTTACTCCCCAACATGTACACTCTAATTCAGTGACAATGGATTCCAGGCTGTTCCATGAACAAGACACATATTTCTCAGCAGCAGACATTTTCTCTGGCCTTCCCCATGCCTGGAAGGCTCTCCCTACTCCACTCTGCTTATTGATCTCCCTGACTTTAGATCCTTTAAAGTCCAAGACCTCTTAAGTGCCTTCCCCTTCTTATTTATGCTGCACATACATTGCTTGGTATTCATATGTTTGTATGTTATCTCCCCCATTAGACTGTAAGTTCCTTGAGGCAGATGCAGGGGGTTTTTTGCCTCTATTTTTATCCCTAGTACTTATTACAGTGACACATAATAGTCACTTAATAAATGTTGATTGATTGAAACAGGTAACTGATATGATAGAATGGTAGACCCGTAGCCAGGAAGAACTGAATTCAAATACTGTCTAAGACACTTACAAGCTATGTGACTCTGGACGTGTCAATCAATCTCGCTTTCCTCATTTGTAAAATGGTGATAATAGCACCTACCTCACCAGGTTATTGTGATGATCAAATGAAGTAATGCGTAAAGCAATTTGCCAGTCTTAAAAGGACAATGTAAGTGCTTGCTATTATCATGAGGTAATGAGTTCGCTGTCATTGGAAGTGTGTAATCACAGATTTGATTCAGTGACCACCTAGGATATTGTAAAAGGGATTCCTGCATTTTATCCAATTCTCTTTTTTTTTGAGGGGGGAAGGCAAGGTAATTGGGGTTAGGTGACTTGTCCAAGGTCACACAGCTAGTAAGAGACAAGTATCTGAGGTTAGAGTTGAACTCCAATCTTCCTGACTCTGGGGCCAGTGCTCTATTTACTGTGCCACCTAGAAGCCCCGATTCTATCTAATTCTTAAAGGTCATATTCTCAAAGTCTCACAAATGGATTTAATTTATTATATTTTTTTTCACAAGAGCAAATCATTATGTAGTAACCTTCTAAGTGCTTCAGCCGTCCAGAAAAACCAATGTTCCCCAATGGCTAGAATGATTGGAAGAGACTTCATGGAGAAGTTGTTACTTGATCTAGACTTTGAAAGAAAGGTAAGACTTAGACAAGCAGAGAGAAGTAAGGGTGGAAATTGAATCAGGGAAAATGTTGTGAACAAAAGCTCAGAGACTGGAATGGACAAGATATGATAGGGGGACATTTAGTAGCTATATTGACAGGATTAGGAACAGATCAGGAAAGATACGAAAATGTGAAGAAAGGTTGTTCACATGTATATCATTATTAGATTTATTCAATAAATTCCTTTCAAAGAGTATCAGTCTTTCAGTTGATTTTGCAATACCCTTGTTTCTTTGTTATAGAGAAGGACTGTTTGTTCCCCCCACCCCAGATAATTATTTAATCTACAAACGTGTTTGAACCATAAAACATAACCCATAAGATGATCTTCCCCCATTTCAGACGAATCAGTGAAACAATCTTTCTCTGTTATCCTCATATCTAGATAAGATTGTCTATCCTGAGCTGATACATTCAGCTTTTCATAAGGAAAAGATACTTTGGGAGCTGCCTAAACTTTTTCATGTCATAAGGATTCAATTCAGTGCCTAGTAGTAACAAGGTTCAAATCTGCTCCTTCCTGAGAAAGTGCTTAACTTACTACTAAGAAATAGCTCACAGGCTTAAAGGACAAGATCAGTGATGACACTACTCTGACATTTCAATGAATCTGTAGTCTAATCAATGTGAATACACTCTCCAATAATGAAGATTGAAACCCATCCAGCCATTACTTTTCATCCTTGAAAACTCTAGTCTCTATCCTTCTACATATCTTCTACAAGGAGTCTACTTGACATGGTAGTGGTCTTCTTCTAGATTTTCTGATATTGTTTAGTATCCCTTATGCAGGGCTTCTGTTTGTATAATACACTATACGTAAAATTATTAATAAGAATATAATCATTTATTATATTGTATGTAATATAATAGAGAATATGATTGAGTGGCCTTTTTTAGTCAGACATTTCTGATAACATCCTCTATTCCTTTTCCCTAACACTGTTCTTTGTGGTGTTATATGTTGCATGTTGTTCATATCTCATTTACCCTCTAGGTAACTCAACTTGAACTCTTCAGTGACCACGATATTCTACAGCTTGCCGTCACATAGTATCACTGAAAAAACATTGCTATTTTTTTTTAAGTCAGCCTTTATTTCAGGGAGAAACTTGGGGCTATTAAAATCACTGTGCATTTTCTCAAAAGCAATTTAGCCTACTCTCCTTTTTATTTAATTCAAAGTCCAGCTCATGGCAACCATGAAACAATGATGGTCTCATTTCATATCTGCAAATCAGATCAACATAAGGGGAATAAGAATATAGAAGAGAGATTTACATTCGCTGAAAAAAAATTCATTTTGATCCCTGTAAAATAAATCATCCACTTATGAAAATAAGTGAGTCACTCAGAGGCCAGATAGACTTAGCTTCTGGAGTATCTCCTTTCTAAGACTTCCCCTTCCATAGTGCAACAGATAGAACAATCGAAAACCATTAAAAACGGCCTCTCAGAAAAGGGGAAAGAAATTCTAAAATCGCAAAATGTTACAGTGGGACAGATTCTCAGAGAACATTTAGTCCAATGCCCCCATTTTAGAGATGAGAAAATTGAGGATGAGAGAAGTAAAATGATTTTCCTATCGCAAAACCATAGCATGGGCTTACAAAGCAACATGCTTCAGTGGAAAAGTACTGAGTTCTTCACCACTGACTAGCTGTATAACCCCAGGTAAGGAGTCTAACACTTGTGATTCTCAGTTTCCTTGGCTATAAAAATTGGAGGGATACTTGTGCTATGCATTTCACAGGCTTATTTTGCAAATAAAACGAGAAAGGTATATAAATCCACATATAAATGTAGGTTCTACTCATTATTTGATTCCCAAACATGAAATCCAAAGTATGTTGGAGCTGAAAAGAAACTTTAAAACCTTTTAATCAAAAATCCTCCTCCTACAAAAAAAGTAAAGAAAAAAAATCTGAATCTTTAGAAGGTTAAATTTATCCATATATACACTAGATATCCATTTAGTACGTACCTACTATGTGTAGAACCCTGTGTTAAATGTTAAGAGAAGCTTTAGATATGTCATAACCAGCCCTTATAGACCTTAAAGTCCTGTGGGAGAAGGAAACAGGGGAAAAGACACAGTTGTGAGTATTTAAAATATAGTTGTAGTAGTGACATTGTACTAATATCTAACTATATAGATAGCTTTAGATAAGTGCATTAAAGAATCTTATGATAGAATGAGATGACATCCCTTTAAAGGGGAAAGGAGAGGATTCCTCTAGGGATATCTAGAGATTTGGTTGTTCCAAAGGATGAGATGGTAAAACAAAAGCCCAGCCCAAAGGGGATTATTGTTCCTGAAATATGATAAAGTTCCCACTGTCCAGTGAGACTGCAGTGTAAGGCAAAGGAGAACAGCATCTATTTTTAGTCAATTGTACCCTTTTAATGTTATTACAAGCAATTTAAAAACTTATGATCTATAAATATTTTCTTGCATTCCATGTCTGAACCTGAATCATTGGTACATCCTGAGCAAGGCCTGGTCCAGAATACTTGGCATTAGTTGGCAGATTTGGACTTCAGTAACCTTATAGTTTTTTCAACGAAGAGAGTGAAAGGTCATGCAGAAGAAGGGGAGCTCTTGTTAAATGGACCCACATTTGTGTGTCTATTACAGTTGCATGTCTTATGTGAATATGATACTGTTGGCAGATCACCTGGAGCAAAAACACTAAAGAAGGAGAATGCAGTACATTCTAAGGTGGAGAGTAAGACCCGGTACACTTAGTATGAAGTCAGCTTGTATGAAGTCAATTGTTAAAATTTTCAGAGTAAGCATTTACACTTGGCAAACACCACAAATCAGGCCTTGAGTTATCATTTTATTGACTGTCCAAAATTAAGAAAATGATGGAGAAATAATTAATAAAGCAGATTAACTTTAAAATATGTTCTGCTTTTTGGAGAGTGAGTTGTTAGAAATTTACCAGCATACCCCTGGCAGGAGCATGGAATAAATGAAAGGGAGGATTATTTCATAAGATTAGAAAAATCAAGATGGTATCAGATAGATGTGGGGAAAACCTGAATTTTACTCAGTAGGAATTAGGAAGTTTCTAAAGATTTTTGAGGAGAGGAATGGTATGATCAGTTCCATGTATCAAAAAGCTTATTGTGACAGTGATCTGGTTTTTCCAGGTTGGCACAGCTAGTAAACGGCAGAACTGGGTCACTGTCAAGTCTCCTAAGTCATAGCTTAGTATTCTTTCACATCCACCATGCTGTCTCGCAAATTATCCAAATGTACAGAAATGATAGCAAAGATACTGTTCCCATTTTATGGCATTTTCCAGTTTATTAAAGCACATTCTTCCCACAAACCATGGTAGGTTAAAAAAATTAGTATTCTTATCATTATTTTACAGATGTGGAAATGAAAACCCAGAAAAATTAACTGACTTGTCTGAGGTCACATGAGTATGTTAATACTGAAACTAGAATGCAGGTTGTCTAAGTCAACGTTCAGTGGTATTTTTACTACATCATGCCAATGGATTATGGGTAATATAATTGACTGACCCAATTGACTGGAGGTATCCATCCAGATTAATGACCAACTTGTCTTACTATATTCAAGGAAGACACTGTATTGCCCCAGTCCATAAAAAAGACCCAACCTCCCAGTGGCCAGTAGAAAGCATGTTGTCTACTAGCACTTGGGTTACCAGACTATAATTTTTAGAAGCAGGTTATGTCACCAGACTTTAAAGTGAAGAGGGTTCATTGACCAATCTATTGTTTTTGCCTTAAAATCTACAGTAAGCAGAGAAGCCAACTCTTGCTATTTTGTCCCAGTTGTAGAGGGGGCTGTACAGTGCAGGATAAATGGATCCTCACAAAGAGATCCAATCAGCCAATCAAAGACACGTGATTCCCTTTATTTGAGTAATAATAATCTAAAAGCCCTTCATCTAGACCACAAAAGTCCTTTGTTAATCATTGGTCTAAAAGACATGACGCAGTATTTTTCTCTTATTCTCTATCCTCCTACCTCCAAGACTTACTCTATTTTATTGTCCTGAGAGATATAGCCTATCCTCAGTAAAATTGTAAAGTTGCTTAAGGGTGCCGTCAGTGCCCCCAATCTTCCTCTTTTCATTCCCTATGGCCTTTAATTCCCCATTCCTGCAACCCCATCAGTATGATCAGTGCTCTGAAGTAGACCCAGATTCAATAAGAAAATGATGTGACCAACCTCATTCACACTATGGTATTAAGCACTTAATGTGGAAGCCAATTAGGAGGCTATTGAAATAGGCTGGGAAAGAAGTGATGAGTGACTGAATAGGGAGGTGACTCTGGTAGAGAACATAGACAAGCAATAATGTAAAAGTAGAAACAAAATAATTTGGCATTCTTACTGGATATAGGGGTTGAAGTAAGACTGAAGATTAAGGACAATGGTAGCCTTGACATGAACAGGGAACTTCTAAAGAAGAATGAGTTTTGAAGAAAAGATAATTAACTCTGCTTTGTGCAAGTTAAGTTTGAGATGCCAATGGAACATCTATAGAATCAGAAAATTTGAAATTGGGAAATAACTTTAGTAACTAACTGTTCCAACCCATATATACCTGGCAAGGAATCATTCAGTCTGCTTGAAGATTTTCAAGGAAGGCAAACCCACCATGTCTCTATGAAACCTATTCCACTTTTGAATACCTCTAACTGGTAGCCTTTTGATTGGGTCCAAGTTTTGCAGAATAGATCCTTTTTATTAAGGAGATTTGTTCTGTGAAGTTTGGATTCAGTCAAAGGACTGCACCCAAGGATCTAGAAGGCCACAGGTTCCCCACACCTGCTAACTTATCAAAAATCTTGTTAAATTCTGATTCTATCATGCTCTGTATTTTATAACCACCCCAGCTTTGTGTCATCTGCAAACATTTCATCAAATTCAAGTCGCTGATGACATTGTTAAACAGCACAGATACTTGGGACATTCACCAGGAAGACCTCTTGCCATATTTTCATTGAACTATTTTAAATGGCCAACCAATCAGTTCTGAATCTACATTATTAACTGATGCATTATTATCTATCTTCTCCACAAACATAGTAAGACATAATTTATGAAAAGCTTTATTAAAATCTAGGTAAATTATAGCCACAGCATCCCCCACCTCTTTTTATTTAATAATCCTTTCAAAAAAGAAAATGAGATGAGCCTGCCAGGACCTACTCTTGATGAAGCTCTTTTGGTTCATTGTAATCAATACTATCTAAATGTTCGCCAATTATCTCTGCAATGATCGGTTGCTAATTTTTTCCCAGTAATTAACTAGCCTATAGTTTGCAGATTCTATTATCTTTTATTTTTAAAAAATTGATACATTTACCCTTTTCTAGTTTTGTGATATTTCTCCCATTTACCACAAATTTTTGAATATTGCTTTTATCTAAATGAAATGGCCAATTGCAGTTGATGGAGCTCAGTAAAGATTTTAGAGCTAGATATTGTAGATATTGAAATTACTTGCATAGATATGATGATGGCAGCTGATGAGTCACCATGTGAGAAAGTATACATAGAAGAAAAAAAGAAAGCCCAAGACAAAGTACGTCCATAATTTAAAGGGTACTAGTGATTGAATCCTTCCCTGCTGCTTATAAACATGACAATTACCTTTCTTTATGAAAAAAAAGTTTTCCTCAGGCCTTTCCCTTAAACTATATTATCTGGTGTCTTTCCTCCCTTTCAAAAAAAAATCTGTCTGCACTTATTACCTTCATTTTCTCATCAGTCACACATTCCTCAAACCTCTGAATTCTAGGTTCCAGACTCATCACTCAAGTGAAAAGACTTTATTTATCCAAGGTTATCAATGATCTCTTCCTTGCCAGATTTCATACTTTTTGACTTATCTGCAACATTGGACACTATTAACGGACTCTTCCTCCTGGATTCTTGAGTCTTCTGTCGTGTTTCTGTGATAGTGCTTTTATCTGGCCCTTATCCTGTATCATCAATCAAAAAAAGTTTCCTTTTTTTTTTAGATCATCGTTTCTGCCTTGCCCATTATATGTATGATGTGTGTCCTGGGCCACTTTCTCTTTCTCTTGCTCTCCCTTTCTTCATAATCCCATTAATCCCTATGTGTTCAACCATCATCTCTATACAGAAAAATCCCATATTTGTAGGTCCAGGCCCCATCTCTCTTGAGCTTCACCCCTACATCAGTTGCTTATTGTACATTTTTAGCCAGACACCCTGTAAGCATCTCAAACTCAACGTGTCCAAAATATCACCGATTACTGTAGTCTCCATCTAATACAAAAGCACAGTAACAAAGCCTTCCCGTCTTCTCAAACTCCTCATTCCTGTTGAGGACACTACCATGTTTCCAGCCTTGCCTTACAATTGGCCCCAGATTCACAACCACAGAATCATTGTCAACCCTTTCCTGTCCCTCAGCTCCACATATCCAGTCTATTGCCAAATCATGTCAGTCTCATGTCCACAACATCTCTCTCATCTATCTCTATTCCATTTAGCATCTTTGTGAATAGCTAGTATAAAAGCATTGATGACTTCTGTATATAACACAAAACTGGAACTTAGCTATCAGTTTAGATGACAGGATCAAAACTATCTTTACAAACTAAAATGAGGAATTAAATCTAATAAGGTGACATTTAATAGGAATAAATGTAAAGCCAGGTACATGTTCAAGAAATCATCTACACATCTCCATTCTGGAGAGCAGTTTGGAACTTTGCCCCTAAGAAACTGTGCATACTCTTTGAACCAACAATATTACTGCGAGGCCTACATCCAAGAGACTTCCCAAAAAAACGGGAAAAGGACTTATCTATACAAAAATATTTATAGTAGCTCTCTTTGTGGTAGCTAAGAATTTGACCATCAATTGGGGAATGGCTGAATAAGCTGTGGTGTATGGTTGTAATGGAATATTATTGTATCATAAGAAATGACAAGCAGAATGATTTCTGAAAAATACCTCATTGGGGTGGCTAGGTGGCTCAGTGAATAAAGCACTGGCTCTGGAGTCAGGAGGACCTGAGTTCAAATTCAGCCTTAAATCCAGACACTTAACACAAAAACTAGTCACAGGACCTTGGGCAAGTCACTTAACCCCAATTGCCCTACCTTCCCCCTCCAAAAAGCAACAAATTTTTTAAAAAAAGAAAAAACCCTGGAAAGACATGAACTGATGCATAGTGAAGTGAATAGAACCAGGATAATGCTGTACACAGTAACAGCAATGTTGTTTCATGAAGAACTCTGAACTTAGAATTGTGAGCTAAGACAATCCCAAAGGCTCATTATGAAGCATACTATTTGCCTTTAGAGAAGGAACTGAACTTGTTTAAATTGTTGTTTGTCCTTGTTCTCGAAGAGGATCATGACATCATAGGGGTGATACCATGACAAGCAAGTGAATTGGATTTGAGGGAGGGAGGGGGGGCTGTGCAACATCACCAGCCTCACTTTTTCCTCTGGAACCATCTGGATCCAGTGGCCTGATACACATCAAGAAGACTGGAGATGGCCCCCTATTATGTGATTACTGACTGAAGCATGCTGTTTGTCACTTTTTTTTCTTAGTGAGTCTTCTTGTATAAAATGCTAATATATTTGTCATATTTTTTAAAATGACAATTTGACCTAATTAAATTACATATTTAGTGCCATAACAATCAATCTACCAAAAAATTACTTTATAGAACTAGAAAAAAAATAATGACAAAATTCATTTGGAAGAACAAAAAGTCCAGGCATCAAGGCAATTAATGAAAAGAAATGTTAGGGAAGGTGGCCTAGCTATACCAGATTTTAATCTCTACTACAAAGCAGCAGTCCTCAAAACTGCCTGGCACTGGCTAAGGAATAGAGTAGTGGATCAATGGAATAGATTGGGTACAAAAGATTCAGTAGTCAACAACTATACTAACATACTATTTGATAAGCCCAAAGACCCCAGTTTCTGTGTTAAGAATTCACTATTTGACAAAAAATGCTGGGAAAATTGGAATATAGTATGGCAGAAACTGGGCATAGACCATTATCTAACACCATACACCAAAGTCAAGTCTAAATGGATGCACAATCCAGGTATAAAGGTTGATACTGTAAATAATCTGGGGAAGCAAGAAATAGTTTACCTGTCAGATTTATGGAGTACTGAAGACTTTATGAACAAAGAACAGTTGGAGAGCAGTATCAAATGCAAAACAGATAATCCTGATTACATTAAATTGAAAAGTTTCTTTACAAACAAAGCCAATGTAACCAAGATTAAGAGGGAAGCGGGAAACTGGGAAAGAATATGTACAACCAGTGTCTCTGATAAGAGCCTAATTTTGAAAATATACAGGGAATTAAGTAAAATTTATAAGAATACAAGTCATTCCCCAACTGATAAATGGGCAAAGTATATGAACAGGCAATTTTCAGAGGTAGAAATAAAAGACATCTTTAAGCATATGGAAAAATGCTCTAAATCACTATTGTTCAAGAAATGCAAATCAAAACAATGTTGAGGTACCACATCTCACCAGTCAGATTGGCTAAGATGACAAAACAGGAAAATGACAAGTGCTGGAGAGGATGTGGAAAAATTGGAACTCTAATGCATTGTTGGTGGACCTGTGAACTGATACAACCATTCTGGAGGGCAATCTGGAACTATGCCCAAAGGGCTATAAATAATTGCATACCTTTTGACCCAGTAATACCATTTTTGGGGTTGTATCCCAAAGAGATCACAGAAGTGGGAAAAGGACCCATATGTACAAAAATATTTATTGCAGCTCTCTTTGTGGTGGCAAAAAACTGGAAACTTAGGGGATGCCCATCAATTGGGGAATGGCTGAACAAGTTATGGTATATAAATGTAATGGAATACTATTGTGCTATAAGACATGGGAAGGAGATGCACTTCATATTTACCTGGAGAGGCTTATACAAATTGATGCTAAGTGAGAAGAGCAGAACCAGGAAAAATTTGTACACAGTCACAGGTACATCATATGTGTGATGACCAACCTGGATAAACTGGACTCTTCTCAGCAGCGCACAGTTAAAAGACAAGTCTACAAGTCTCAGAATGGAAGGAGATGTCTACACTCAGAGAAAGCTCTAGAAAGACCAGAGCTTAAATGGAGACTGAAGCAACACATGCTATTGTTCTTTTCCATGTTTGGTTTTCTTTCGTTTCTTTTTTTTCTCTTTTCCCATCATTCACTCCATTGATTACAACACTTCAATACAACTAGACTATTGTACAACATGAAAGTGTTTGCAGATCCCATACATGATTGTATGCCACCATGGTGATTCTGGAACTGAATCTTGTAAACTAAAAGTAAATAAACAAGTCAATAAATTTTTAAAAAAAGAAATGGGAAGGAGATGGACTTCATAATTACCTGGAGAAGCTTATACAAATTGATGCTAAGTGAGAAGAGCAGAACCAGGAAAAATTTGTACACAGTCACAGATACATCATATGTGTGACGACCAATCTTGATAAACTGGACTTTCCTCAGAAATGCACAGTTAAAAGACAACTCTACAAGTCTCAGAATGGAAGGAGATATCAACACTCAGAGAAAGATCTAGAAAGACTAGAGTTTAAATGGAGACTGAAGCAACACGTGCTATTGTTCTTTTCAATGTTTTGTTTCTTTTTTTTTTCTTTTTCTTTTCCCATTATTCGCTCCATTGGTTACAACGCATCTATACAACCAGACTATTGTACAATGTGAAAGTGTTTACAGATCCCATACATGATTGTATGCCACCATGGTGGGGAGGGGTAGAAGGGAGAGGAGAAAATCTGAAATTCAACTGATTCTGGAACTGAATCTTGTAAACTAAAAGTAAATAAACAAGTCAAATTTTAAAATGTTTTACATAATTGCACATGTAAACAAACAACATGATAATAGAAATAAAAACCACGCACATATATGTATGTATACATATATATCAACTATACAAGTAAAAATGGTGAGGGATGGGGATGACTAAATGACAATCACATTTTAAAAAATTAACAGGAAATTAAAACTAAGCATGATATAAAGTATAAAAAGAAATCTTCTTTCTGGCTTGTAAAGCCCTTCATGACCTGGCCTTTTCCGACCTTTTCAGTTATCCTACACTCCCTTCCACATCCTCTATCACCCAGGGACATTGGTTTTCTTGTGGTTTGTCCTACAAGGCACTCCATTTCCTGACTGTGCGTTGTTTCTCTCTATTCCCTTAAATATTCCTGAAATGCTCAACTACCCTGTTTTCCTTCAGTTTTCAGCTAAAATCTTCCTTTCTTCTAGAAGTTTTCCCCAACCCCCTGTAATGCTAATGCCTTCCCTCTGTTGACTATATCTAATTTATCCTTTATGTATCTTATTTGTACACAGTTGTTTGCAAGTCATCTCCCCATTAGACTATTAACTCCTCGAGAGCCAAAACTGTTTTGTTTTTCTCTGTATTCTCAGCACTTAGCACAGTGCCTGAAACACAGTAAGTGCTTTAATAAATGCTTATTGATTGATTAACAATCAAAGCTTAATAAATTATATTTTCATTACTTAACTAAGCAATTTATTCATTCTCTAAAATCCTCCATATCCAGAAATCTTTTGTCATAGAAATGTCTATCTTCCTAGCCAGTTCCTGAAAGATTCTTGCAACTGTAGCATCAATGACTGAAAACTAAACAGATACCACCTGACAAAGACCTAACCTCCTCCCTAATAAACATCCAACCCTCATATGAATCATGGAGCTGACCGGTTTTGTGTGGGGATCCAGGTGCAACACTGAACTATACCCTGGAACATGTTAGGCGCTGTGTTATAAGAGGTCTCACCTTCCTCCGACTGGGGCCTGAAAGTCTTCTCACCAAGGGCTTAATGCCCCTCTTCTGGCTGAGTCACTGGTGTCTCTTTTCCCCTCAAAAGATTTTATTTTTATCTCTTTGATTAATATGATCTGGATAGATCTCTTCTTTTATCTTCTCTGCTTCCCCAACTCCCATATTCCTATATGTCTCAAATCAGAATGTACGTATGCGTTACCTAATGAGCATTAAAAACCCCTGTTCTTGATACCATTGTCCAGTTGGCCTCCCCTATGAGAAACTCAAAGTCCCCCCTCCAAAAAAAGCAGCAAGAAACTGGGACACCCCAGCTCAGAGTTTTCCTCAGAGGCAAATACTGGTTCCTGAGAGGACTCTCAACTTTGATTTTGCAGACAAATACCAAACAAGACCCAAGAGCAAACAGAGGACAGATGCTAAGGCAACTTAGCAGTGGAGAACTATAACTACTATTTGGCAAAGTCCACAGACAGCCCAGTAGGCAAGGCACATTCCCTAGATTTGGAGCTGCATCCTCTAATGGAAAAGGGCTGAACAAATGTAACCTCACCATTGGATCAGCTCTGTCCTAGTACTTGGAAAGCTGGAGCCAGCAGGTGGACCAATCAATGAATCTATCAGCAGAAACATGGCCACGTAAATAATTGAACACATTGTCTTCCATTAGAGCAATGCTGGCTCCCAGAATGGCTAGACCTGGGCAACTTCACAATCCACACTGTAATTTTCAGTGTTTTAAAATGCTAATCATTTTCTATTAGATTTTCATAAACACACTTAAAGGGTCTTCCTTATTAAACTTTTAAGATTGGCATTAGCATTTTAATTTCTGAAAGATTTATTACATGATATTATTCCTCCCTTATCAGTAAATAAACTCAGGAACATTTGAAAATGGAAACACTCTTAGCTTTTGTGATTCATCCTTTTTGATATGAACAAAAAACAAAAAGCTATTGTTTCCTGAGCAGTTTCAAGGACTCTCTCAAATCCCTCCCTGAACACGGAATGACTTTACTCTGGGGCATCCCAGGGCAGATTATCAATGGGCTTCCTTGTTTGCGCCCCTAAGCATGAGCCTATGTTATTATCTGTGAATACACCACATTTCTGTAGGGAAAGCTGCAGAAAGAGTTCCTCGATCTGCATCTGAGGACACTGCTCTTTGGACAAGGTCAGGTACTACACAATAATGGGGAGCTGAGCTTTAACAAGAACTACTGCTGGGTCCTGTTTGGAAGACAGAATGGTGTAGGGCAGCCCTAGAGTCCCAGGGGTGAGGAACTTGTGGCTTTCTAGGTCCTTGGGTGCAGCCTTTTGATGAGTCTTTTACAGAAGAAATCTTTTTATCAAGGGAATTTGTTCTGTGAAGTTTGGATTCAGTCAAAGGGCCACACTTGAGGACCTAAAGGGCCACATGTGGCCTCAAGATTCCTCATCCCTGGTCAGACTCGAGGCCCAGCACAAATCTCCTCTTCCCAAGTTTTTCCAGGCAAGATTTATAATTATAACATATTTATTGAGTACTCTTAAGTTTTATAAAGCACTTTACTCAGAACCACCTCGAGAGGTGGGCTGTTTAAAAATTATTTCAATTTTTAAAAATAATTTATTAAATATTCCCCAATTACATGTAATACACAGTTTAATTTTTTTTTTAATTTTGGGTTCCAAACTCACTCCCACCCCTTAAGAAGGCAAGCAATATTATTTTGATTATGTAAATAAGATCATACTAAACCGTTTTCCCCATTAGATACATTGCAAAATAAAAAACACACAAACACAATACAGGCATAGATATACATATATGTATGTGTGTGTGTGTGTGTGTGTGTGTGTGGTATGTATTTCTCAATTTACCAGAGGAGGACAGGGAAGCTCGGAAGCAGCATCACACAGCTCCTAAGTATCCGAGCTGAGGTAAGAGCCTCTTCCTCCAGACAGAGTTTAGCAGTCTTTCCTCTACACTGAGGTCTCTCTGACCAGCATCTCTCACTTTCAAGAATTTAAATGGCCCCCTACAGTGAAGCACTTGATTACATATTGTCTCCTAGGGTTGTCTCACTTTTTCAATATATTTACATTTTGTCTTCCCTACTAGACCCAAAGACCTTGACTGTGCCTCTTTTGTTTCTTTGTATTAATCTCCTCCCCACAGGGCTCCTAAGCACAGGAGGATCTCTGTATGAGATGATACTCAATAAATGCTTATTAACTGAATGACACTAATAACCATTTTTTAAAATCAGCTAACATTGGTAATATGCTTTAAGGTTTCTAAAACACTTTACATATGTTATCTCATTTGATTATCTTTGTAGGTTCAAGTACTCACTCTTAATGCTTTGGATCCTGTTGACATTTGACAAATTATATTCAGTTCTACAACTATTATAATAACAATACCACCTACTATGTACCAGACATTGTGCTAAGCACTTCATAAATATCTTCCTGTTGGATCTTTACAACCTGGGAGGCAGGTGCTATTATTATGCCCATTTTACTGATGAGGAAATTGAGGCAGAAAAAGGTTAAGTGACTTGCCCAGGGTCACACAGCTAATAAGTGTCCAAGGCAGCATTTGAACTTATAACTTCTTGACCCTAAACCTGGAACTCTGATCCACTGCACCTAGGCGCCTCTTAAATATTTATTAACTACCTATGTGCACCATAGGCAACATAAAACCACTCAAATTCATATTATATTTATATAATCATATTTTATTTAATAACCTTGGGAAAATCACTTACTTCTGGCCTTTGGTTTGTTATAAAATAAAAGAGTTGGTTTGGAAGCCCTCTAAGCTCACTTTCAGTTCTCAATTATGACCCTATGGTAAAAAGTACATACTGCAAGCATTATCCCCATTTTATAGATGGTAAATGGGGTTCAGCAAGACTTGCCCAAAATCCTATGACTAGTGTCAGCATCTTCCTACCTTCAAGTACCATAAGATTTAGTTGGGGAGGTATAATGGTAATGTAATTTCAATTTGAAGACTCCTTTTTGTATTGACAAGTAAGCAGATACTTAGCACCTTGTTTCAAGTTAAGCAAAAGTAGCAGGTACTTAGATTGATCAAGCTTCAGTTGGGGAAACAGAAGGTGTGGACTCCTATCTCCTGTTAATGACATAACAGGAAGGGGTTGGCTGAAAGAGGAAGCTAATGCTGTGTGCATATAAGGAATAGCACCCCAGCAAGGACAGTCAGAATTTCTTGGGACCAGCACCTGGAGACAGAGCAGCTACAGAAGAGAAATGAGAATCAAGAACTGAGTAAGAATTTTCTGAGAAATTGTGGAGGCAGAGCTTCTTCTGAAGAGGAGTCCAGGATGCTGAAGAGGAGCCTGGAGCCCAGGCCCCAGGCCCCAGATCTTTCCCCACCCCCCCTCCCCCAAGGCTGGATAAGGTCATTCTGATTTTTTTTTTTTAACTTATTGCAGAAGACTGAGGAAGCATGACTGGGATGCTAAGACTTTGTCTGTTTGTGGCTTGGTTAATTTGAATTCCTTGAATTCCCAGGAACAGAAATTGTGAAGGATTTGCAACGGACTGCACCCTGTGAACTTCAATGTGGAGCAGAACTTATATGGAGAGCTGGACAAGGAACTGGGAGATGTCTGCCTTTGAATCCAGGTGACTGGTGGATTCAGGTATGAGTTGCCTGCCTCGAGTAAAGATGAAAAGACCTCTTTGTGGGTACTGAGTAGTGATGAAACTGTAGTTTACTAGCAACCTAGGGATGGAGGGTCTGTGTATTTGCTAATGATTGTACTTAGTGATTAATGATACTTAGTAATTGATTGCTGAATAAGTGACTGAGTTAACTTAGTATGCCCCAAGAGTGGAAGACTTTGACTATTGTACTCTGAGATGACTGAATGACTGAATAAGGAGGCAAACTTCCTTAGGGATGATTGAATGTACTAAATGACTGTACTTTGTTGAAAACTATGTGGCCATTTTAAGGATAAGCTGTTGTGAATACCGTATTGTAATTTTCTCTGGTAAGCTTGTTATTGTGAATGCTGTACCTTGATTTTCTATGAATGTTTGGCTTTGATTTGCTATGGAATAAATGGAGTGATCACTATATTGTATAATCAGAACCTTAAAATCTGTTCACAATAGCATTCTTTTGGAACGCTGCTCATGCATGGTGTTATAGGAGGTAAGATATCCATGCATATAATTCTAATTAAAGGAGGAATGTGGTATAAGGAAAAACAGAGTACTCTGGAGGTTCTGAATGAATAAACGAAATAGCATGTATTAAGAGCATGTATTATAAACTTACTATGGGTTAACTGTGCTAATAGGGATACAAGTAGAAAAGTAGAACAGAACTGAATTTCCAGGAGCTCACATCCCAAAGGAAGAGGCAGCAGCACATTTACAATGTTTCCACTACAAATTAGATTGAAATTCCCAAGGTCCTCAGGGTGCATCTTCCTTCATGTCTTCTCTATGGAGAAAAACCTGTTTATTTCTACTGCTGAGCCATGTGACACGTGGAGGACTTTGGTGAAATGAACTACTTTTTCCCCTGGGTTTTTAGTAGGTGTGGCAGGAGTGCCCATAGAGATAGCTGCCAAGCCAGCACTAAAAGAAGTCACTTTCAGGAGCGAAGGCTGCAGGGAGTAGACTGGGAAGTTTGGCCACTACCTGAGCTTGTGGGTTTCCCTGTCTATTAGTGGCAGTTGATGTTGGTAGTGAGGAAGGTGGACTCCTTTTCCATAGAGATTACGCCCCTCATTGATGGCTGGAATTCTGCCAGAGTACTGCTAATTCCAAGGCTCTTAGATTCTGAGTACTGAGCTGTGTCTACATCTGAGTCCTTTCATCTGTTAAATTTTCCCTAAGGTCCTATTCAGCTCCAAAATACTATAATTCTGTTAAAATATTATTGTTACTTAGTTTCTCAGCCCAAGGCTCTTTAAGCTGCCTCCCCTTTAGTCCCTAAGGGGAATGTTTGAGCAAATAGATAAATGAATAAGTGGAACAGTAGATAAAAGTGTTGGGTCAGGAAGACTCCTTTTCATGAGTTTAAATCCAGTCTCAGACACTTACAAGTTGTGTGACCCTGGACAAGTCACTTAACACCATTTGCCTCAGTTCCTCATATGTAAAGTGAGCTGGAGAAGGAAAAGGCAAACCACTCCAATATCCTTGCCAAGAAAATCCCAAAATAGGATCATGAAACGTCAGCCATGACTGAAAGATGACTCAACAACAACAGATAAGTGTTAACAAGGGCAAGGAAAGGAGGAAAGGTCCAGCCTGAGGGGCTAACCCGGATCTGCCTCAGACAGAATGCTGAAGCAGAGAACCTTGGCAGGGAGATGCCAGCATTTTTAGCCACCTGCAGGGTTAGGGAGAGAAGGAAAGTGACAATGGAACAAAGGATCAATAAATCAATCAACAAGCATTCATTAAACCTTAAGCACTGGGAACACAAAGAGGAAGAAGAAACAGTTCTTGCCCTCAAGGAACTTTCATTCTGTCAGTTAGATGGGGGCACGCATCAATGTGTACCTGGAGAGACTTATAGGAATTGATGCTAAGTGAGAAGAACAGAACCAGGAAAAATTTGTACACAGTCACAGATACATCATATGTATGATGACCAACCTTGATAAACTGGACTCTTCTCAGCAATGCACAGTTAAAAGACAACTCTACAAGTCCCAGAATGGAAGGAGATGTCTACATTCAGAGAAAGATCTAGAAAGACCAGAGTTTAAATGAAGACTGAAGCAACACATGCTATTGTTCTTTTCCATGTTTGGTTTTGTTTCTTTTGTTTCTTTCTTTTTCTTTTCCCATTATTTGCTCCATTGGTTACAAGGCTTCTATACAACCAGACTATTGTACAATGTGAAAGTGTTTGCAGATACCATCCATGATTGTATGCCACCATGGGGGTGGGGGAAGAGGAGAAGGGAGGGGAGAAAATCTGAAACTCAAGTGATTCTATAACTGAATCTTGTAAACTAAAAGTAAATAAACAAGTCAATAAATTTAAAAAAAACATAAAGACAATTTAATGGGAACTGGTAGGGCACCAGCCAAGAGAATCAGGAAAGATCTTACGTAGGTGATGGCAAGAATAAAGCCAACAAATATTCATTAATTGTCTACTATGTGCCGGGTATTTGACAAATATTATCTCATTAAATCCTCAACCCTAGGAGGTTGACACTATTATTAACCTCATTTTACAGGAAACTGAGGAAGATAGAGGTTAAATGACTTTCCCACTGTCACACAGTAAGTGCCCGAGGCCAGATTTGAATTCACATTCTCCTGATTCCAGGCTGAGAACTCAGGCCACTTCACCACCTAAGCTGCCCTATGAGCTGACCATTGACAGGAAGACAGATGGACACTTGAAAACAAGCTTCTCCTATTTCCAATTTTGCTTAGTGTCGGTTCCGTGACTCTATTCTCTTGTCCAGGGTGTCTTCTCATACACCCCTGTATGTTGTAGGATAAAGGAGAAAGTGGAAGAGGGTGCACACCTCACCCCTAATATTTCTGAGAACTTTCAACAGCAATATCCATGGTTTAGACCTTGGTTCACTGAGAGAAAGTGGAAAGACAAAAGGAAGGTACTGGATAATTTCATACAAAACTCATTCCATATCCAAGTGTGGGTAATAGGGACAGAAATGAGACTGTCATATTGGAAATATATACCCTGTATTGTAGCCAAGGTGAAAGAGGCCTGCTCCCATCTTCTGCTGCCTAGAGATTTAGGCTGCCTGGGGCAGTGCTGACCTCATCAAATGGCGTTCAAGCCAATCCAAAATGTAAAATATTCTGCTGCCAAAAGCTTCTTCAAAAAGCAATTAAGCCAGGTTGGCTGAGAACAGAATACCTTTGCACAGGAAGATGATAGGATTCAAGGTATCCAGTGTTGATGACATGTTTACCCAGGATTTTTCTGCACAACCCACCGATTTTGCTATGTAGAGAATCTCTAGTATCCATATTAATCACCTGCCCTGCTCCATAGAAATGACCAAAGCTCAAGCTAATCCTCTCATCAGCTGGACAAATAATATCTTGGACCTTTCTCTGAGGAGCTCAATCTGCTTCACAACCATTAGTTCATTATTGCCATTACTACAACTGCACTCCTTTACACTCATGGCAGCTTTGGTCATTAATTGAGCCCCACCTCTGTCAAACCAGATCAGAAATACAGTGGGCTCCTGGGAAGACAGAATTTAAATGAAAATTCTGAGGCCCACTCATGGGCATCATACCTAGTATCAAGAATGCCAGTGCTGGGAGATATCTTGAGGGTCATGTCAAACACGGGGCAATCCCCAGTGTGGCAGAATCAGATTAAAATACAATTGGGAAATATTTAACAGGATAAATAAAATACTTTAAAACATAAATAATGTTAACAGGTGGTTTGCTAAGTCAATATGCAGCCCCCAGGAATCTCTATGTATGAAATAGTGGCCCCCATTTCTATTTGAGTTTGATATCACTGATCTGAAGGTAGTTAGATGGCTCAGAAGACAGAGGGCTGAGCCTGGAGTCAGGAACACCCTGAGTTCAAGTCTGACCTCAGATACTTCTTAGCTGTGTGACTCTGGGTAAGGTCACTTAACCCTATTTCCTCATCTGTAAAATAAGTTGGAGAAGGAAGTGACAAACCACTCTAATATGTTTGCCAAGAAAACCCCAAATGGGATCATGGAGACTCAGATACCACTGAACAACAACAATAAAAACAGGACAGAATGATACACTTGGGGCTGGAAAGGATTGTAAAGGTCATCAAATACAACCTGTTCTTGATGTCCATACCTACATGCTCATATATCCATCCACCCATATGTCCATATCCATACACATACATATATATACACCCACACATACACACGTAGGTCCATACATATCTACATCTACATATTGCTACAAGCATAAATTGCTATAGAAATATCTGATACAGTGACACCAAACCCAGAGTTACACAGACAAAAAAGAAAGAGAAAAGAGAGCTGAAAACATCCTGTGAACATGCCATTTGGAGTTTCCCAGAACTTCTCACTGGGAAAGGTCTTCAGATGCCATCATATCCTTACTTGGTCAAGAATCTCCCTGAGGCTTGTTGTCAAGTAGTCCTTCATCCTCTCTCTGCTCAAAGATGTCCAGTGAGGACAAGCCTACTCTCTCCAGAGGAAGCACATTCCATCAGAAGCTGACAATTCTAACATACTGTCAGCTATTCTGGAAAACTCACACTACCTGGGTGGATTGCTGTGTGCTTTTAAAATAGTCCCCAGTCAGAGCAGTGAGCACAGAAATGATCATCCTGACCCTGAATATTCAAAGTGGGTAATTTGGGATTTGAAGTATTTCCTTTTTGAATAGCAACTAAAAAGCAAAAAAAGAGGTGATTGTTAAGTCATTTTTCAGTCATGCCCAACCCTTTGTGACCCCATTTCAAGCTTCTTTGGCAAAGATACTGGAGTGGTTTGTCACTGCCTTCTCCAGCAATTTTACAGATGAGGAAACTGAGGCAAACAGGGTTAAGTGACTTCCCCAGGGTTACCTAGCTAGTAAGTGTCAGAGGTTAGATTTGAACTCAGGTTTTCCTGACTCCAAATCTGCTCTATCCACTGAGCCACCTAGTTGCCCCAGCTGTGGGTCATCCTAGCCACCACCATATATGAAAGCATTGTCAAACTGGAGGACTAAATGAGGAAATGTTTTGAAGCTGACATTAGCCTTTTCCACCCCATTCTGTATCCTTTTGCTGTTGACATTGTTTTCTTTTTATATTGTTTAGGTTCTACATACACATGTTGTTTTGCTTCCACTGTGCTGCGGAAAGAAAGCTGTTTTAGAATCAGAGGAGCAAAATTCAAATTCTTGCTCTGCTACTTATACCTACTTGTCACTTCCTCTCTCTGGGCCTGTTCCCATATCTGTAAAATCAGGGAGTTGAATTAGATCAGGGATTCTTAACCATCTTTGGTGTCCTGGATTCCTTTGGCAGGCTAGTGAAACCCATGGACCCCTTCTCAAAGTCATTCTTTTAAATGCATAAAATTAAATATATATGGTTACAGTGGAAACCAATTCTATTAAACTACAGTAATCAAGTTTTTTTTAAAAAACAGAATAAGAATTCCTCAACTAGATGTACTGTAAGGTCTCTTACAGTTCTGAAACTATGATCAGATATACTGAGAATAGTTACCCTAGGGGAAAAAAAGAGGGACTTATATTGGGAGAACTTATATTCATGTATTAGAAAGACTATTATGAACAAGAGGGATTCGACTAGTTAAACTTAGTCCCTGAGAATAAAACAAGGAAGAAATGGGTGAAATTGTAGACAAACATAGCTAAGCCTGATGGAAAGGAAAAAGTTTCCATTGATTAGATCTATCCTGAAATGGAATGTTCTTCCCCTAGAGAGAGTAGGCTTGCCCTGACTGCACATCTTTAAGGAGAGAGAGGATGAAGGACTGCTTGTCAACAAGCTACAGGGAAATTCTTGGCCCAGTAAGGATAAGACGGCTTTTGAGGACCCTTCCCAATTAGATGTTCTGGGAAGTTTCCAATTGGCCATTTTCATTGGATTCCTCAGCTCTGTTTTCTTTTTCCTTTTGTCTGTATAAACTTGGGTTTAATGTAATTGTATCAGATATTTCTATAGCAAATTATAGTTATAGTGATATATATATGTGTGTATATATGTGTGTGTATATATATATGTATATGGATGGACATTTGTGTGTATGGATATGTGTGTTTGGATGAATACACACACACACACACGCACACACACGGATGGATAGAAGGATAGATATATATGATGTTGTCTGCCCTTTGTTCTTGAAGAGGACCTTGACATCAGGAAGGTGATGTCTTTACTTCAAGTGAATTGGATTTAAGTGAGGCAGGGCTGTGCAAGGTCACCAACCTCACTTTCCCCTCCAGATTAACTAGGTTCAGTGGCAAGATATAGATCAGAATGACTAGACATGACCTTGGATGCAGGGACACCTTGGCCTTTTTAAACTAAGGCTTTTTTCAGGTCTCACCTTCTCTGAGGCAATGCCCATTCAGGGCATTAAGGCTAGGTAAGATTGAGGCAAAAATAAATGGTCTCTTTTACCTAGTAAAAAAAAATCAGTCTGGAAGGGGAAGACTCTCAGGGTTTCTGGACAAAACAGACACAAATGCTATTTACACTCACTCTGGACCATCAAAACTCAAACAATGACCAAATAAAGTCAAGTGGTATATGAATGGATGGATATATAGATGGATAGATGATATATAGATAGATGTGAATATATATACACATATATGTGCATGGATATACATGTGAAGATATATGGATATATGTGTATGTGTGTGTATGGATGGATGGAGATGTGTATATAAATGTATAAAGATATATAGATACAGATACATACATACAGTTGGATAGATATGTGATGTGTGTGGATGGATGGGTATGTATATATGGATAGATATATGTGTGGATATCTATATATGTATATATGGAGATAAATGTGTACAGATGAATATCTAGATTACATGTATGGATATATGTGTGTACATGGATAAATCAATAGATAAATAGATATGCATATACATGTGGGTGGGTAAGTATATATGGATGGATACATGTGTGTATGTAGGGATGTATGGATGTGTGTGTGTATAGATAGAGACAGAAATAGATATATGGATGGATACATGTGTATGTATATCTATCTATATCTATACAAATATAGATATACACATAAATAGACATATATATGTGTGTATGCCATTCTACTACACCTTCACAATAATCCAGTAAGGTAGGTAATACAAGTATTATCATCCCCACTTGACCATTAAGGAAACTGAGACCAAGATAAATTAAAGTGCTTGTTAAAGGTCACATGGCTACTTGGTGCTAGATAAGGGGCTAGAACTTGGGTCTTCTTGGCTGGTCAGCACCACTGATTCTACTTGGAATAGTCTAGCTTAGGAACAGCTCCTCTGTGACTTTCCTACCAATTTAAGTGCATCATCTCTACGTTTGCCGTTCCTAGATCTACATTTGGGAGTCACAATAGACCACTTTTTGTTAGTTTCTTCCTCAAGGATATGTTTTGCAAGTTGTGTAAATGAATGAGTGGAGGAAGGAAAAAGCATTTATTAAGCACTTAAAACATACAAAGGACTATACTAAGTCTTGAAGACACAAATAAAAGAAAAGCTTAGTGTAAGCCAGCTATGTCTTTCCAGGACAGCATTCCTTTTAGGCTTCCTTGGTCCATCAAACAGAGTCTCTCTTCTCTCCTGGGAGACTGGCAAGTTTCAAATTGCTCCGCTTTAATTAATACCTCTTCCTCACACACTTCGAAGTCATCCAACAGAGCCCACAGATTGCTTTTCTGGACGGTGGCTGGGGTAGGGAGGGTGCTGTTTTCTCCTTTGCCCATGTATTTAGGAGATATTCAGCAAACACGACATTTTAAGGAGCTGTTAAGAAATAAAACTTTGTACAATATTCAACTCCAGTCTTTTTTCATCACAAAGTTTTATCCTTCTCCTTGAGTGATCTCTTGGGGGCTGAAGTACAGGAAAAGCTTTTTTGTTTTTTTAAAATTACGCTTGGTAGCTCTACCAGCCTCTCTTGAAATATTTCTCTTAAAATAAGCCAAGTGGTGTGTTATTTTTTTCCCTTTAACTCATTCCTCAACATCTTTCAAGAGGGTGAACCCCATATTTCTTTTGGAAAGGAACAGGATGATTTGCTGTTCAGACAAGTTTTGCCCAGCAATGGAATGTTCAGCCCAGAGTGATAATGAAGTCCCAAGAAACCATTGTGGTTATTTATGGTCCTTTGTTCATTTTTGCCTCTTAAAATAATAACAACTCCTATGTGTATAATAACACATTAGAGCTGCAAAGACCTTTCTTTACATGATTTCTTGGGCTAATCACTACAATCCTATGAAGGATTATTACATCAATCTCCCAATGGAGTTATGAACTCATGTGTTAGGCATTCACTGCAATGTTGTTGTTGTTCAGTTGTGTTCAACTCTTTATTATCTGGCAAGATCTTGGAGTAGTTTGCCATTTCCTTCTTCAAACTTATTTTACAGGTGAAAAAAAAATTGAGGCAAACAGGGTTAAGTGACTTGCCCAGGGTCACACAGCTAGGCAGTGTCTGAGGCTGGACTCAAACTCAGGAAGAGGAGTCTTCCTGACTCCAGGCCCAGACCTCTATCCACTGTACCACCCAGCTACCCAACTACTAAAATACTCTCCCTAAAAATGGCATTTTTAATGAATTTGCATTTGTTCTCTTTACATTTATTCCATTTAGGATTACATATTACTTGTTTCCTCCTCCTTTGGAATGTAACTTCCTTGAAAGTAGGGGTTGGTTTACTCTTTGTATTTTTCTTCTCAATGTTTATCACAATTTGTGGCAAAAGTAGGCACTTAATAAATAATTGTTAAATGATTAATTTACTGATATTCTCCATGACAGTGACAACACAGTTCATCGTGATAAATCAAATGTAGTGGTTCCATATTTGTAAATACTATGAATTTATGCCTTGATATGAAAAAGTAAACATTCATTGAACAAAATTATCTCCATTACGGAAATACAAAGTTATCATAGTTGTTATAATGTCCAAGAAATCTTGTGTGGTTTTCATGTATACTTTGGAGGCACCTTCTTGGAAAAGAATCTTCAAGGTAGCATCTTGCTCTACTGAGTAGTAGGATCTTTTACTCTCTATACCCTTCAGTTAGTTCTGTGATCTTAGAAATGTGCTCTGCTCTAGAACATTTCTTCAAAACCCAGCTTGTTCCCTTCTCAAGCCTGTATTACAGATACCTTCAAAGCAGGTATACAATGTTTTGTATGACTTCACATGTATCAAATTGCTTGTATATCCTATTGCTTGCCTTATCAATGGGTGGTGGAACAATTGGAGGGAGGAAAAGAATCTGGAACTCAAAATTTGAAAAATAAATTTAAAAAAATAAGTTTATAATGTTTTCTACAAAAAAGTGGATTTAAATTAGCCTCGTGAAATTTTTATATAGATGGTACAGCAGGAGGGTTGATACTTATTGTTATTCTTTTTATCACCTTCTGTGGGTGGGGGAAAAGTTCAAACTTTTTTTTCCAAATCTTTAATATATTCCTCTTCTTCAGATACCTTGAAAATCAATCCCTCAAAGCCATGAAAATTGCATTAACACCAACAGAGTTCCCCACTTAAATGGAAGTCTTGGCTAGCTACTTTTCCCACATTTGTTTTCTTCAGCGTCACTCCAATTTCTACTTCCTCAAGACCACTGTGGTAAGAGAGACATAGAGGCTACACATTTGTAAGTGTAATTATTGTTAGTATAAAGATGAAGAAAGGGGGGTTCTGAGAGGTTAAATAATTTATCCAAGACCATGCAGCTAGTAAGGAACAGAGCTGGAATTTGGTGGTGGGCTTTCTAGCTCAAGTTTTTAATCCTTCCAATGATACCATTTTACTCTTCTTCCCCACTTTATTAATTTGTGGATAAAAGTTGTCATGAATAAGAAAATGATGCTCTAAGGCCATTTCTTATGTTTTTAATGTGCAGGTTTCTGTCTGTAGGACTGGTCCACGAAGTGAGCAAAATTTGCTCTGACCTTTTTGAAGTCTCATCAGGCTTCTTCTGTCCTAATTTCAGGCCTATGTCACCCATCCCCCAACCTCCTTTGTGTCTACTAATCCACAGTTCCTATGTTAACAGTAGTTACTCAAACATCCTCAAAGTCTCTTTACTATTGTGAAATCAAATTCAAATCCTTTGATTTGACATTCAAGGTCCTCAATTTTATTCTAATTCAGCAATGAATTCAACTTAAATATTTGTAATTCATTCCTTGTTTGTAGAGCCTATGCTGAACACTATCAGATATACAAAATTTAGATCCTTTTCGGGAAAATGAAGGAGGTTGGACTAGAAGATCTCTAAATCCTGTGAGTTTATCATGGCAAGGCTTCTCACTAGCCTGGTAAGCAGGCAGACAGACCTTTTACTCCCTCTTTCTTTATGAGAGTACTGACTTTCTCTCTAGCTTGTAGTAAAATAAAAATGACTATTATTGTTATTATTATAGCTAACATTGATATGCCATCTGCTATGTGCCAGGCACTGTGCTAAGTGCTTTACAATTATCTCATTTGATCCTTACCACAACTCTGGGAGCAAAGTGCTATTTTTACTCTCATTTTATAGATAAGGAAACTGAGGCAAACAAAGGTTTATGTGACTTGAAGAGAAACACATAACTAGTAAGTATCTGAGGCTGGATTTAAACTCAGATTTTCCTGACTCCAGTCCTTGCTCTTCATTCATTGCACTACCTACAAAGACTTGATTATGAACCATAGATCATTCATTCATTCAAATAATCTAATGTCACATGTTATAGTAGTCGTAGTCATAGTTGTAGTAGTAGTAGAAGCAGTAGTAGTAATAGTAGTGGTAGTAGTAGTAGTAGAAGCAGTAGTAGTAATAGTAGTGGTGGTAGTAGTAGTAGTAGTGGTAGTAGTAGAAGCAGTAGTAGTAATAGTAGTAGTAGAAGCAGTAGTAGTAATAGTAGTAGTAATGGTGGTAGTAGTAGCAGTGGTAGTGGTAGTAGTAGTGGTGGTGGTGGTGGTGGTGGTGGTGGTAGTGGTAGTGGTAGTAGTAGTAACAGTAGTAGTGGTAGCAGCAGCAGCAGTAGTAGTAGTAGTACTAGTACTAGTAGTAGTAGAAGCAGTAGTAGTAATAGTAGTAGTAGTGGTAGTAGTAGTAGTGGTGGTGGTAGTAGTGGTAGTGGTAGTAGCAGTAGTAGTGGTAGCAGCAGCAGCAGCAGTAGTAGTAGTAGTGGTAGTGGTGGTAGTAGTAGTAGTAGTAGTAGCAACAACAGCAGCAACAGCAGCAGCAGTAGTAGTAGTAGTAGTGGTAGTGGTAGTAGTAGTAACAGTAGTAGTGGTAGCAGTAGTAGTAGTAGTAGTGGTAGTAGCAGCAGCAGTAGTAATAGCTTACATTTATATGGCACTTACTATGTGCCAGTCACTGTATCAAGTGCTTTACAATTATTATTTCATTTGCCCCTCACAACGACCCTGGGAGGTAGGTACCATTATTATGTACATTTAACAGTTAAGGAAACTGGGGCAAACAGAGTTTGTGACTTTTCTGGGATTGTAAATTAAGAGAGTGTTTGAGACTAGATTTGAACTCATACTTTCCTGACTCTAGGCCTATAACACCACGCACCAGCAGATTCCCAAAAGAATGCTACTCTGAACAGCTCTTAAGTTTC
>JAQQSW010000085.1:58091-105067 GCA_028646575.1 Pseudocheirus occidentalis
AGATGATTATTCTTTTGTTCTTTGTTCTAAATATTGTGGCCACTGTAGTGAAAACTGTGTGGCCATTCTAATGTTAAGCTGTTATGAACACCATATTGTGATTTTCTGTGATAAGATGTAATGTTGTGAATATTATATCATGAAAATGTTTGCCTTGATTTGTAATGCAATAAACAGTGTTCACTATACTGTGTAATCTGAAACTTAAGAGCTGTTCAGAGTAGCATTCTTTTGGGAATCTGCTGGTGCGTGGTGTTATAGGCCTAGAGTCAGGAAAGTATGAGTTCAAATCTAGTCTCAAACACTCTCTTAATTTACAATCCCAGAAAAGTCACAAACTCTGTTTGCCCCAGTTTCCTTAACTGTTAAATGTACATAATAATGGTACCTACCTCCCAGGGTCGTTGTGAGGGGCAAATGAAATAATAATTGTAAAGCACTTGATACAGTGACTGGCACATAGTAAGTGCCATATAAATGTAAGCTATTACTACTGCTGCTGCTACTACCACTACTACTACTACTACTGCTACCACTACTACTGTTACTACTACTACCACTACCACTACTACTACTACTACTGCTGCTGCTGTTGCTGCTGTTGTTGCTACTACTACTACTACTACTACCACCACTACCACTACTACTACTACTGCTGCTGCTGCTGCTACCACTACTACTGCTACTACCACTACCACTACTACCACCACCACTACTACTACTACCACTACTACTACTATTACTACTACTGCTTCTACTACTACTAGTACTAGTACTACTACTACTACTGCTGCTGCTGCTACCACTACTACTGTTACTACTACTACCACTACCACTACCACCACCACCACCACCACCACCACCACTACTACTACCACTACCACTGCTACTACTACCACCATTACTACTACTATTACTACTACTGCTTCTACTACTACTATTACTACTACTGCTTCTACTACTACCACTACTACTACTACTACCACCACTACTATTACTACTACTGCTTCTACTACTACTACTACCACTACTATTACTACTACTGCTTCTACTACTACTACAACTATGACTACGACTACTATAACATGTGACATTAGATTATTTGAATGAATGAATGATCTATGGTTCATAATCAAGTCTTTGTAGGTAGTGCAATGAATGAAGAGCAAGGACTGGAGTCAGGAAAATCTGAGTTTAAATCCAGCCTCAGATACTTACTAGTTATGTGTTTCTCTTCAAGTCACATAAACCTTTGTTTGCCTCAGTTTCCTTATCTATAAAATGAGAGTAAAAATAGCACTTTGCTCCCAGAGTTGTGGTAAGGATCAAATGAGATAATTGTAAAGCACTTAGCACAGTGCCTGGCACATAGCAGATGGCATATCAATGTTAGCTATAATAATAACAATAATAGTCATTTTTATTTTACTACAAGCTAGAGAGAAAGTCAGTACTCTCATAAAGAAAGAGGGAGTAAAAGGTCTGTCTGCCTGCTTACCAGGCTAGTGAGAAGCCTTGCCATGATAAACTCACAGGATTTAGAGATCTTCTAGTCCAACCTCCTTCATTTTCCCGAAAAGGATCTAAATTTTGTATATCTGATAGTGTTCAGCATAGGCTCTACAAACAAGGAATGAATTACAAATATTTAAGTTGAATTCATTGCTGAATTAGAATAAAATTGAGGACCTTGAATGTCAAATCAAAGGATTTGAATTTGATTTCACAATAGTAAAGAGACTTTGAGGATGTTTGAGTAACTACTGTTAACATAGGAACTGTGGATTAGTAGACACAAAGGAGGTTGGGGGATGGGTGACATAGGCCTGAAATTAGGACAGAAGAAGCCTGATGAGACTTCAAAAAGGTCAGAGCAAATTTTGCTCACTTCGTGGACCAGTCCTACAGACAGAAACCTGCACATTAAAAACATAAGAAATGGCCTTAGAGCATCATTTTCTTATTCATGACAACTTTTATCCACAAATTAATAAAGTGGGGAAGAAGAGTAAAATGGTATCATTGGAAGGATTAAAAACTTGAGCTAGAAAGCCCACCACCAAATTCCAGCTCTGTTCCTTACTAGCTGCATGGTCTTGGATAAATTATTTAACCTCTCAGAACCCCCCTTTCTTCATCTTTATACTAACAATAATTACACTTACAAATGTGTAGCCTCTATGTCTCTCTTACCACAGTGGTCTTGAGGAAGTAGAAATTGGAGTGACGCTGAAGAAAACAAATGTGGGAAAAGTAGCTAGCCAAGACTTCCATTTAAGTGGGGAACTCTGTTGGTGTTAATGCAATTTTCATGGCTTTGAGGGATTGATTTTCAAGGTATCTGAAGAAGAGGAATATATTAAAGATTTGGAAAAAAAAGTTTGAACTTTTCCCCCACCCACAGAAGGTGATAAAAAGAATAACAATAAGTATCAACCCTCCTGCTGTACCATCTATATAAAAATTTCACGAGGCTAATTTAAATCCACTTTTTTGTAGAAAACATTATAAACTTATTTTTTTAAATTTATTTTTCAAATTTTGAGTTCCAGATTCTTTTCCTCCCTCCAATTGTTCCACCACCCATTGATAAGGCAAGCAATAGGATATACAAGCAATTTGATACATGTGAAGTCATACAAAACATTGTATACCTGCTTTGAAGGTATCTGTAATACAGGCTTGAGAAGGGAACAAGCTGGGTTTTGAAGAAATGTTCTAGAGCAGAGCACATTTCTAAGATCACAGAACTAACTGAAGGGTATAGAGAGTAAAAGATCCTACTACTCAGTAGAGCAAGATGCTACCTTGAAGATTCTTTTCCAAGAAGGTGCCTCCAAAGTATACATGAAAACCACACAAGATTTCTTGGACATTATAACAACTATGATAACTTTGTATTTCCGTAATGGAGATAATTTTGTTCAATGAATGTTTACTTTTTCATATCAAGGCATAAATTCATAGTATTTACAAATATGGAACCACTACATTTGATTTATCACGATGAACTGTGTTGTCACTGTCATGGAGAATATCAGTAAATTAATCATTTAACAATTATTTATTAAGTGCCTACTTTTGCCACAAATTGTGATAAACATTGAGAAGAAAAATACAAAGAGTAAACCAACCCCTACTTTCAAGGAAGTTACATTCCAAAGGAGGAGGAAACAAGTAATATGTAATCCTAAATGGAATAAATGTAAAGAGAACAAATGCAAATTCATTAAAAATGCCATTTTTAGGGAGAGTATTTTAGTAGTTGGGTAGCTGGGTGGTACAGTGGATAGAGGTCTGGGCCTGGAGTCAGGAAGACTCCTCTTCCTGAGTTTGAGTCCAGCCTCAGACACTGCCTAGCTGTGTGACCCTGGGCAAGTCACTTAACCCTGTTTGCCTCAATTTTTTTTTCACCTGTAAAATAAGTTTGAAGAAGGAAATGGCAAACTACTCCAAGATCTTGCCAGATAATAAAGAGTTGAACACAACTGAACAACAACAACATTGCAGTGAATGCCTAACACATGAGTTCATAACTCCATTGGGAGATTGATGTAATAATCCTTCATAGGATTGTAGTGATTAGCCCAAGAAATCATGTAAAGAAAGGTCTTTGCAGCTCTAATGTGTTATTATACACATAGGAGTTGTTATTATTTTAAGAGGCAAAAATGAACAAAGGACCATAAATAACCACAATGGTTTCTTGGGACTTCATTATCACTCTGGGCTGAACATTCCATTGCTGGGCAAAACTTGTCTGAACAGCAAATCATCCTGTTCCTTTCCAAAAGAAATATGGGGTTCACCCTCTTGAAAGATGTTGAGGAATGAGTTAAAGGGAAAAAAATAACACACCACTTGGCTTATTTTAAGAGAAATATTTCAAGAGAGGCTGGTAGAGCTACCAAGCGTAATTTTAAAAAAACAAAAAAGCTTTTCCTGTACTTCAGCCCCCAAGAGATCACTCAAGGAGAAGGATAAAACTTTGTGATGAAAAAAGACTGGAGTTGAATATTGTACAAAGTTTTATTTCTTAACAGCTCCTTAAAATGTCGTGTTTGCTGAATATCTCCTAAATACATGGGCAAAGGAGAAAACAGCACCCTCCCTACCCCAGCCACCGTCCAGAAAAGCAATCTGTGGGCTCTGTTGGATGACTTCGAAGTGTGTGAGGAAGAGGTATTAATTAAAGCGGAGCAATTTGAAACTTGCCAGTCTCCCAGGAGAGAAGAGAGACTCTGTTTGATGGACCAAGGAAGCCTAAAAGGAATGCTGTCCTGGAAAGACATAGCTGGCTTACACTAAGCTTTTCTTTTATTTGTGTCTTCAAGACTTAGTATAGTCCTTTGTATGTTTTAAGTGCTTAATAAATGCTTTTTCCTTCCTCCACTCATTCATTTACACAACTTGCAAAACATATCCTTGAGGAAGAAACTAACAAAAAGTGGTCTATTGTGACTCCCAAATGTAGATCTAGGAACGGCAAACGTAGAGATGATGCACTTAAATTGGTAGGAAAGTCACAGAGGAGCTGTTCCTAAGCTAGACTATTCCAAGTAGAATCAGTGGTGCTGACCAGCCAAGAAGACCCAAGTTCTAGCCCCTTATCTAGCACCAAGTAGCCATGTGACCTTTAACAAGCACTTTAATTTATCTTGGTCTCAGTTTCCTTAATGGTCAAGTGGGGATGATAATACTTGTATTACCTACCTTACTGGATTATTGTGAAGGTGTAGTAGAATGGCATACACACATATATATGTCTATTTATGTGTATATCTATATTTGTATAGATATAGATAGATATACATACACATGTATCCATCCATATATCTATTTCTGTCTCTATCTATACACACACACATCCATACATCCCTACATACACACATGTATCCATCCATATATACTTACCCACCCACATGTATATGCATATCTATTTATCTATTGATTTATCCATGTACACACATATATCCATACATGTAATCTAGATATTCATCTGTACACATTTATCTCCATATATACATATATAGATATCCACACATATATCTATCCATATATACATACCCATCCATCCACACACATCACATATCTATCCAACTGTATGTATGTATCTGTATCTATATATCTTTATACATTTATATACACATCTCCATCCATCCATACACACACATACACATATATCCATATATCTTCACATGTATATCCATGCACATATATGTGTATATATATTCACATCTATCTATATATCATCTATCCATCTATATATCCATCCATTCATATACCACTTGACTTTATTTGGTCATTGTTTGAGTTTTGATGGTCCAGAGTGAGTGTAAATAGCATTTGTGTCTGTTTTGTCCAGAAACCCTGAGAGTCTTCCCCTTCCAGACTGATTTTTTTTTACTAGGTAAAAGAGACCATTTATTTTTGCCTCAATCTTACCTAGCCTTAATGCCCTGAATGGGCATTGCCTCAGAGAAGGTGAGACCTGAAAAAAGCCTTAGTTTAAAAAGGCCAAGGTGTCCCTGCATCCAAGGTCATGTCTAGTCATTCTGATCTATATCTTGCCACTGAACCTAGTTAATCTGGAGGGGAAAGTGAGGTTGGTGACCTTGCACAGCCCTGCCTCACTTAAATCCAATTCACTTGAAGTAAAGACATCACCTTCCTGATGTCAAGGTCCTCTTCAAGAACAAAGGGCAGACAACATCATATATATCTATCCTTCTATCCATCCGTGTGTGTGCGTGTGTGTGTGTGTGTATTCATCCAAACACACATATCCATACACACAAATGTCCATCCATATACATATATATATACACACACATATATACACACATATATATATCACTATAACTATAATTTGCTATAGAAATATCTGATACAATTACATTAAACCCAAGTTTATACAGACAAAAGGAAAAAGAAAACAGAGCTGAGGAATCCAATGAAAATGGCCAATTGGAAACTTCCCAGAACATCTAATTGGGAAGGGTCCTCAAAAGCCGTCTTATCCTTACTGGGCCAAGAATTTCCCTGTAGCTTGTTGACAAGCAGTCCTTCATCCTCTCTCTCCTTAAAGATGTGCAGTCAGGGCAAGCCTACTCTCTCTAGGGGAAGAACATTCCATTTCAGGATAGATCTAATCAATGGAAACTTTTTCCTTTCCATCAGGCTTAGCTATGTTTGTCTACAATTTCACCCATTTCTTCCTTGTTTTATTCTCAGGGACTAAGTTTAACTAGTCGAATCCCTCTTGTTCATAATAGTCTTTCTAATACATGAATATAAGTTCTCCCAATATAAGTCCCTCTTTTTTTCCCCTAGGGTAACTATTCTCAGTATATCTGATCATAGTTTCAGAACTGTAAGAGACCTTACAGTACATCTAGTTGAGGAATTCTTATTCTGTTTTTTAAAAAAAACTTGATTACTGTAGTTTAATAGAATTGGTTTCCACTGTAACCATATATATTTAATTTTATGCATTTAAAAGAATGACTTTGAGAAGGGGTCCATGGGTTTCACTAGCCTGCCAAAGGAATCCAGGACACCAAAGATGGTTAAGAATCCCTGATCTAATTCAACTCCCTGATTTTACAGATATGGGAACAGGCCCAGAGAGAGGAAGTGACAAGTAGGTATAAGTAGCAGAGCAAGAATTTGAATTTTGCTCCTCTGATTCTAAAACAGCTTTCTTTCCGCAGCACAGTGGAAGCAAAACAACATGTGTATGTAGAACCTAAACAATATAAAAAGAAAACAATGTCAACAGCAAAAGGATACAGAATGGGGTGGAAAAGGCTAATGTCAGCTTCAAAACATTTCCTCATTTAGTCCTCCAGTTTGACAATGCTTTCATATATGGTGGTGGCTAGGATGACCCACAGCTGGGGCAACTAGGTGGCTCAGTGGATAGAGCAGATTTGGAGTCAGGAAAACCTGAGTTCAAATCTAACCTCTGACACTTACTAGCTAGGTAACCCTGGGGAAGTCACTTAACCCTGTTTGCCTCAGTTTCCTCATCTGTAAAATTGCTGGAGAAGGCAGTGACAAACCACTCCAGTATCTTTGCCAAAGAAGCTTGAAATGGGGTCACAAAGGGTTGGGCATGACTGAAAAATGACTTAACAATCACCTCTTTTTTTGCTTTTTAGTTGCTATTCAAAAAGGAAATACTTCAAATCCCAAATTACCCACTTTGAATATTCAGGGTCAGGATGATCATTTCTGTGCTCACTGCTCTGACTGGGGACTATTTTAAAAGCACACAGCAATCCACCCAGGTAGTGTGAGTTTTCCAGAATAGCTGACAGTATGTTAGAATTGTCAGCTTCTGATGGAATGTGCTTCCTCTGGAGAGAGTAGGCTTGTCCTCACTGGACATCTTTGAGCAGAGAGAGGATGAAGGACTACTTGACAACAAGCCTCAGGGAGATTCTTGACCAAGTAAGGATATGATGGCATCTGAAGACCTTTCCCAGTGAGAAGTTCTGGGAAACTCCAAATGGCATGTTCACAGGATGTTTTCAGCTCTCTTTTCTCTTTCTTTTTTGTCTGTGTAACTCTGGGTTTGGTGTCACTGTATCAGATATTTCTATAGCAATTTATGCTTGTAGCAATATGTAGATGTAGATATGTATGGACCTACGTGTGTATGTGTGGGTGTATATATATGTATGTGTATGGATATGGACATATGGGTGGATGGATATATGAGCATGTAGGTATGGACATCAAGAACAGGTTGTATTTGATGACCTTTACAATCCTTTCCAGCCCCAAGTGTATCATTCTGTCCTGTTTTTATTGTTGTTGTTCAGTGGTATCTGAGTCTCCATGATCCCATTTGGGGTTTTCTTGGCAAACATATTAGAGTGGTTTGTCACTTCCTTCTCCAACTTATTTTACAGATGAGGAAATAGGGTTAAGTGACCTTACCCAGAGTCACACAGCTAAGAAGTATCTGAGGTCAGACTTGAACTCAGGGTGTTCCTGACTCCAGGCTCAGCCCTCTGTCTTCTGAGCCATCTAACTACCTTCAGATCAGTGATATCAAACTCAAATAGAAATGGGGGCCACTATTTCATACATAGAGATTCCTGGGGGCTGCATATTGACTTAGCAAACCACCTGTTAACATTATTTATGTTTTAAAGTATTTTATTTATCCTGTTAAATATTTCCCAATTGTATTTTAATCTGATTCTGCCACACTGGGGATTGCCCCGTGTTTGACATGACCCTCAAGATATCTCCCAGCACTGGCATTCTTGATACTAGGTATGATGCCCATGAGTGGGCCTCAGAATTTTCATTTAAATTCTGTCTTCCCAGGAGCCCACTGTATTTCTGATCTGGTTTGACAGAGGTGGGGCTCAATTAATGACCAAAGCTGCCATGAGTGTAAAGGAGTGCAGTTGTAGTAATGGCAATAATGAACTAATGGTTGTGAAGCAGATTGAGCTCCTCAGAGAAAGGTCCAAGATATTATTTGTCCAGCTGATGAGAGGATTAGCTTGAGCTTTGGTCATTTCTATGGAGCAGGGCAGGTGATTAATATGGATACTAGAGATTCTCTACATAGCAAAATCGGTGGGTTGTGCAGAAAAATCCTGGGTAAACATGTCATCAACACTGGATACCTTGAATCCTATCATCTTCCTGTGCAAAGGTATTCTGTTCTCAGCCAACCTGGCTTAATTGCTTTTTGAAGAAGCTTTTGGCAGCAGAATATTTTACATTTTGGATTGGCTTGAACGCCATTTGATGAGGTCAGCACTGCCCCAGGCAGCCTAAATCTCTAGGCAGCAGAAGATGGGAGCAGGCCTCTTTCACCTTGGCTACAATACAGGGTATATATTTCCAATATGACAGTCTCATTTCTGTCCCTATTACCCACACTTGGATATGGAATGAGTTTTGTATGAAATTATCCAGTACCTTCCTTTTGTCTTTCCACTTTCTCTCAGTGAACCAAGGTCTAAACCATGGATATTGCTGTTGAAAGTTCTCAGAAATATTAGGGGTGAGGTGTGCACCCTCTTCCACTTTCTCCTTTATCCTACAACATACAGGGGTGTATGAGAAGACACCCTGGACAAGAGAATAGAGTCACGGAACCGACACTAAGCAAAATTGGAAATAGGAGAAGCTTGTTTTCAAGTGTCCATCTGTCTTCCTGTCAATGGTCAGCTCATAGGGCAGCTTAGGTGGTGAAGTGGCCTGAGTTCTCAGCCTGGAATCAGGAGAATGTGAATTCAAATCTGGCCTCGGGCACTTACTGTGTGACAGTGGGAAAGTCATTTAACCTCTATCTTCCTCAGTTTCCTGTAAAATGAGGTTAATAATAGTGTCAACCTCCTAGGGTTGAGGATTTAATGAGATAATATTTGTCAAATACCCGGCACATAGTAGACAATTAATGAATATTTGTTGGCTTTATTCTTGCCATCACCTACGTAAGATCTTTCCTGATTCTCTTGGCTGGTGCCCTACCAGTTCCCATTAAATTGTCTTTATGTTTTTTTTAAATTTATTGACTTGTTTATTTACTTTTAGTTTACAAGATTCAGTTATAGAATCACTTGAGTTTCAGATTTTCTCCCCTCCCTTCTCCTCTTCCCCCACCCCCATGGTGGCATACAATCATGGATGGTATCTGCAAACACTTTCACATTGTACAATAGTCTGGTTGTATAGAAGCCTTGTAACCAATGGAGCAAATAATGGGAAAAGAAAAAGAAAGAAACAAAAGAAACAAAACCAAACATGGAAAAGAACAATAGCATGTGTTGCTTCAGTCTTCATTTAAACTCTGGTCTTTCTAGATCTTTCTCTGAATGTAGACATCTCCTTCCATTCTGGGACTTGTAGAGTTGTCTTTTAACTGTGCATTGCTGAGAAGAGTCCAGTTTATCAAGGTTGGTCATCATACATATGATGTATCTGTGACTGTGTACAAATTTTTCCTGGTTCTGTTCTTCTCACTTAGCATCAATTCCTATAAGTCTCTCCAGGTACACATTGATGCGTGCCCCCATCTAACTGACAGAATGAAAGTTCCTTGAGGGCAAGAACTGTTTCTTCTTCCTCTTTGTGTTCCCAGTGCTTAAGGTTTAATGAATGCTTGTTGATTGATTTATTGATCCTTTGTTCCATTGTCACTTTCCTTCTCTCCCTAACCCTGCAGGTGGCTAAAAATGCTGGCATCTCCCTGCCAAGGTTCTCTGCTTCAGCATTCTGTCTGAGGCAGATCCGGGTTAGCCCCTCAGGCTGGACCTTTCCTCCTTTCCTTGCCCTTGTTAACACTTATCTGTTGTTGTTGAGTCATCTTTCAGTCATGGCTGACGTTTCATGATCCTATTTTGGGATTTTCTTGGCAAGGATATTGGAGTGGTTTGCCTTTTCCTTCTCCAGCTCACTTTACATATGAGGAACTGAGGCAAATGGTGTTAAGTGACTTGTCCAGGGTCACACAACTTGTAAGTGTCTGAGACTGGATTTAAACTCATGAAAAGGAGTCTTCCTGACCCAACACTTTTATCTACTGTTCCACTTATTCATTTATCTATTTGCTCAAACATTCCCCTTAGGGACTAAAGGGGAGGCAGCTTAAAGAGCCTTGGGCTGAGAAACTAAGTAACAATAATATTTTAACAGAATTATAGTATTTTGGAGCTGAATAGGACCTTAGGGAAAATTTAACAGATGAAAGGACTCAGATGTAGACACAGCTCAGTACTCAGAATCTAAGAGCCTTGGAATTAGCAGTACTCTGGCAGAATTCCAGCCATCAATGAGGGGCGTAATCTCTATGGAAAAGGAGTCCACCTTCCTCACTACCAACATCAACTGCCACTAATAGACAGGGAAACCCACAAGCTCAGGTAGTGGCCAAACTTCCCAGTCTACTCCCTGCAGCCTTCGCTCCTGAAAGTGACTTCTTTTAGTGCTGGCTTGGCAGCTATCTCTATGGGCACTCCTGCCACACCTACTAAAAACCCAGGGGAAAAAGTAGTTCATTTCACCAAAGTCCTCCACGTGTCACATGGCTCAGCAGTAGAAATAAACAGGTTTTTCTCCATAGAGAAGACATGAAGGAAGATGCACCCTGAGGACCTTGGGAATTTCAATCTAATTTGTAGTGGAAACATTGTAAATGTGCTGCTGCCTCTTCCTTTGGGATGTGAGCTCCTGGAAATTCAGTTCTGTTCTACTTTTCTACTTGTATCCCTATTAGCACAGTTAACCCATAGTAAGTTTATAATACATGCTCTTAATACATGCTATTTCGTTTATTCATTCAGAACCTCCAGAGTACTCTGTTTTTCCTTATACCACATTCCTCCTTTAATTAGAATTATATGCATGGATATCTTACCTCCTATAACACCATGCATGAGCAGCGTTCCAAAAGAATGCTATTGTGAACAGATTTTAAGGTTCTGATTATACAATATAGTGATCACTCCATTTATTCCATAGCAAATCAAAGCCAAACATTCATAGAAAATCAAGGTACAGCATTCACAATAACAAGCTTACCAGAGAAAATTACAATACGGTATTCACAACAGCTTATCCTTAAAATGGCCACATAGTTTTCAACAAAGTACAGTCATTTAGTACATTCAATCATCCCTAAGGAAGTTTGCCTCCTTATTCAGTCATTCAGTCATCTCAGAGTACAATAGTCAAAGTCTTCCACTCTTGGGGCATACTAAGTTAACTCAGTCACTTATTCAGCAATCAATTACTAAGTATCATTAATCACTAAGTACAATCATTAGCAAATACACAGACCCTCCATCCCTAGGTTGCTAGTAAACTACAGTTTCATCACTACTCAGTACCCACAAAGAGGTCTTTTCATCTTTACTCGAGGCAGGCAACTCATACCTGAATCCACCAGTCACCTGGATTCAAAGGCAGACATCTCCCAGTTCCTTGTCCAGCTCTCCATATAAGTTCTGCTCCACATTGAAGTTCACAGGGTGCAGTCCGTTGCAAATCCTTCACAATTTCTGTTCCTGGGAATTCAAGGAATTCAAATTAACCAAGCCACAAACAGACAAAGTCTTAGCATCCCAGTCATGCTTCCTCAGTCTTCTGCAATAAGTTAAAAAAAAAAAATCAGAATGACCTTATCCAGCCTTGGGGGAGGGGGGGTGGGGAAAGATCTGGGGCCTGGGGCCTGGGCTCCAGGCTCCTCTTCAGCATCCTGGACTCCTCTTCAGAAGAAGCTCTGCCTCCACAATTTCTCAGAAAATTCTTACTCAGTTCTTGATTCTCATTTCTCTTCTGTAGCTGCTCTGTCTCCAGGTGCTGGTCCCAAGAAATTCTGACTGTCCTTGCTGGGGTGCTATTCCTTATATGCACACAGCATTAGCTTCCTCTTTCAGCCAACCCCTTCCTGTTATGTCATTAACAGGAGATAGGAGTCCACACCTTCTGTTTCCCCAACTGAAGCTTGATCAATCTAAGTACCTGCTACTTTTGCTTAACTTGAAACAAGGTGCTAAGTATCTGCTTACTTGTCAATACAAAAAGGAGTCTTCAAATTGAAATTACATTACCATTATACCTCCCCAACTAAATCTTATGGTACTTGAAGGTAGGAAGATGCTGACACTAGTCATAGGATTTTGGGCAAGTCTTGCTGAACCCCATTTACCATCTATAAAATGGGGATAATGCTTGCAGTATGTACTTTTTACCATAGGGTCATAATTGAGAACTGAAAGTGAGCTTAGAGGGCTTCCAAACCAACTCTTTTATTTTATAACAAACCAAAGGCCAGAAGTAAGTGATTTTCCCAAGGTTATTAAATAAAATATGATTATATAAATATAATATGAATTTGAGTGGTTTTATGTTGCCTATGGTGCACATAGGTAGTTAATAAATATTTAAGAGGCGCCTAGGTGCAGTGGATCAGAGTTCCAGGTTTAGGGTCAAGAAGTTATAAGTTCAAATGCTGCCTTGGACACTTATTAGCTGTGTGACCCTGGGCAAGTCACTTAACCTTTTTCTGCCTCAATTTCCTCATCAGTAAAATGGGCATAATAATAGCACCTGCCTCCCAGGTTGTAAAGATCCAACAGGAAGATATTTATGAAGTGCTTAGCACAATGTCTGGTACATAGTAGGTGGTATTGTTATTATAATAGTTGTAGAACTGAATATAATTTGTCAAATGTCAACAGGATCCAAAGCATTAAGAGTGAGTACTTGAACCTACAAAGATAATCAAATGAGATAACATATGTAAAGTGTTTTAGAAACCTTAAAGCATATTACCAATGTTAGCTGATTTTAAAAAATGGTTATTAGTGTCATTCAGTTAATAAGCATTTATTGAGTATCATCTCATACAGAGATCCTCCTGTGCTTAGGAGCCCTGTGGGGAGGAGATTAATACAAAGAAACAAAAGAGGCACAGTCAAGGTCTTTGGGTCTAGTAGGGAAGACAAAATGTAAATATATTGAAAAAGTGAGACAACCCTAGGAGACAATATGTAATCAAGTGCTTCACTGTAGGGGGCCATTTAAATTCTTGAAAGTGAGAGATGCTGGTCAGAGAGACCTCAGTGTAGAGGAAAGACTGCTAAACTCTGTCTGGAGGAAGAGGCTCTTACCTCAGCTCGGATACTTAGGAGCTGTGTGATGCTGCTTCCGAGCTTCCCTGTCCTCCTCTGGTAAATTGAGAAATACATACCACACACACACACACACACACACACACATACATATATGTATATCTATGCCTGTATTGTGTTTGTGTGTTTTTTATTTTGCAATGTATCTAATGGGGAAAACGGTTTAGTATGATCTTATTTACATAATCAAAATAATATTGCTTGCCTTCTTAAGGGGTGGGAGTGAGTTTGGAACCCAAAATTAAAAAAAAAATTAAACTGTGTATTACATGTAATTGGGGAATATTTAATAAATTATTTTTAAAAATTGAAATAATTTTTAAACAGCCCACCTCTCGAGGTGGTTCTGAGTAAAGTGCTTTATAAAACTTAAGAGTACTCAATAAATATGTTATAATTATAAATCTTGCCTGGAAAAACTTGGGAAGAGGAGATTTGTGCTGGGCCTCGAGTCTGACCAGGGATGAGGAATCTTGAGGCCACATGTGGCCCTTTAGGTCCTCAAGTGTGGCCCTTTGACTGAATCCAAACTTCACAGAACAAATTCCCTTGATAAAAAGATTTCTTCTGTAAAAGACTCATCAAAAGGCTGCACCCAAGGACCTAGAAAGCCACAAGTTCCTCACCCCTGGGACTCTAGGGCTGCCCTACACCATTCTGTCTTCCAAACAGGACCCAGCAGTAGTTCTTGTTAAAGCTCAGCTCCCCATTATTGTGTAGTACCTGACCTTGTCCAAAGAGCAGTGTCCTCAGATGCAGATCGAGGAACTCTTTCTGCAGCTTTCCCTACAGAAATGTGGTGTATTCACAGATAATAACATAGGCTCATGCTTAGGGGCGCAAACAAGGAAGCCCATTGATAATCTGCCCTGGGATGCCCCAGAGTAAAGTCATTCCGTGTTCAGGGAGGGATTTGAGAGAGTCCTTGAAACTGCTCAGGAAACAATAGCTTTTTGTTTTTTGTTCATATCAAAAAGGATGAATCACAAAAGCTAAGAGTGTTTCCATTTTCAAATGTTCCTGAGTTTATTTACTGATAAGGGAGGAATAATATCATGTAATAAATCTTTCAGAAATTAAAATGCTAATGCCAATCTTAAAAGTTTAATAAGGAAGACCCTTTAAGTGTGTTTATGAAAATCTAATAGAAAATGATTAGCATTTTAAAACACTGAAAATTACAGTGTGGATTGTGAAGTTGCCCAGGTCTAGCCATTCTGGGAGCCAGCATTGCTCTAATGGAAGACAATGTGTTCAATTATTTACGTGGCCATGTTTCTGCTGATAGATTCATTGATTGGTCCACCTGCTGGCTCCAGCTTTCCAAGTACTAGGACAGAGCTGATCCAATGGTGAGGTTACATTTGTTCAGCCCTTTTCCATTAGAGGATGCAGCTCCAAATCTAGGGAATGTGCCTTGCCTACTGGGCTGTCTGTGGACTTTGCCAAATAGTAGTTATAGTTCTCCACTGCTAAGTTGCCTTAGCATCTGTCCTCTGTTTGCTCTTGGGTCTTGTTTGGTATTTGTCTGCAAAATCAAAGTTGAGAGTCCTCTCAGGAACCAGTATTTGCCTCTGAGGAAAACTCTGAGCTGGGGTGTCCCAGTTTCTTGCTGCTTTTTTTGGAGGGGGGACTTTGAGTTTCTCATAGGGGAGGCCAACTGGACAATGGTATCAAGAACAGGGGTTTTTAATGCTCATTAGGTAACGCATACGTACATTCTGATTTGAGACATATAGGAATATGGGAGTTGGGGAAGCAGAGAAGATAAAAGAAGAGATCTATCCAGATCATATTAATCAAAGAGATAAAAATAAAATCTTTTGAGGGGAAAAGAGACACCAGTGACTCAGCCAGAAGAGGGGCATTAAGCCCTTGGTGAGAAGACTTTCAGGCCCCAGTCGGAGGAAGGTGAGACCTCTTATAACACAGCGCCTAACATGTTCCAGGGTATAGTTCAGTGTTGCACCTGGATCCCCACACAAAACCGGTCAGCTCCATGATTCATATGAGGGTTGGATGTTTATTAGGGAGGAGGTTAGGTCTTTGTCAGGTGGTATCTGTTTAGTTTTCAGTCATTGATGCTACAGTTGCAAGAATCTTTCAGGAACTGGCTAGGAAGATAGACATTTCTATGACAAAAGATTTCTGGATATGGAGGATTTTAGAGAATGAATAAATTGCTTAGTTAAGTAATGAAAATATAATTTATTAAGCTTTGATTGTTAATCAATCAATAAGCATTTATTAAAGCACTTACTGTGTTTCAGGCACTGTGCTAAGTGCTGAGAATACAGAGAAAAACAAAACAGTTTTGGCTCTCGAGGAGTTAATAGTCTAATGGGGAGATGACTTGCAAACAACTGTGTACAAATAAGATACATAAAGGATAAATTAGATATAGTCAACAGAGGGAAGGCATTAGCATTACAGGGGGTTGGGGAAAACTTCTAGAAGAAAGGAAGATTTTAGCTGAAAACTGAAGGAAAACAGGGTAGTTGAGCATTTCAGGAATATTTAAGGGAATAGAGAGAAACAACGCACAGTCAGGAAATGGAGTGCCTTGTAGGACAAACCACAAGAAAACCAATGTCCCTGGGTGATAGAGGATGTGGAAGGGAGTGTAGGATAACTGAAAAGGTCGGAAAAGGCCAGGTCATGAAGGGCTTTACAAGCCAGAAAGAAGATTTCTTTTTATACTTTATATCATGCTTAGTTTTAATTTCCTGTTAATTTTTTAAAATGTGATTGTCATTTAGTCATCCCCATCCCTCACCATTTTTACTTGTATAGTTGATATATATGTATACATACATATATGTGCGTGGTTTTTATTTCTATTATCATGTTGTTTGTTTACATGTGCAATTATGTAAAACATTTTAAAATTTGACTTGTTTATTTACTTTTAGTTTACAAGATTCAGTTCCAGAATCAGTTGAATTTCAGATTTTCTCCTCTCCCTTCTACCCCTCCCCACCATGGTGGCATACAATCATGTATGGGATCTGTAAACACTTTCACATTGTACAATAGTCTGGTTGTATAGATGCGTTGTAACCAATGGAGCGAATAATGGGAAAAGAAAAAGAAAAAAAAAAGAAACAAAACATTGAAAAGAACAATAGCACGTGTTGCTTCAGTCTCCATTTAAACTCTAGTCTTTCTAGATCTTTCTCTGAGTGTTGATATCTCCTTCCATTCTGAGACTTGTAGAGTTGTCTTTTAACTGTGCATTTCTGAGGAAAGTCCAGTTTATCAAGATTGGTCGTCACACATATGATGTATCTGTGACTGTGTACAAATTTTTCCTGGTTCTGCTCTTCTCACTTAGCATCAATTTGTATAAGCTTCTCCAGGTAATTATGAAGTCCATCTCCTTCCCATTTCTTTTTTTAAAAATTTATTGACTTGTTTATTTACTTTTAGTTTACAAGATTCAGTTCCAGAATCACCATGGTGGCATACAATCATGTATGGGATCTGCAAACACTTTCATGTTGTACAATAGTCTAGTTGTATTGAAGTGTTGTAATCAATGGAGTGAATGATGGGAAAAGAGAAAAAAAAGAAACGAAAGAAAACCAAACATGGAAAAGAACAATAGCATGTGTTGCTTCAGTCTCCATTTAAGCTCTGGTCTTTCTAGAGCTTTCTCTGAGTGTAGACATCTCCTTCCATTCTGAGACTTGTAGACTTGTCTTTTAACTGTGCGCTGCTGAGAAGAGTCCAGTTTATCCAGGTTGGTCATCACACATATGATGTACCTGTGACTGTGTACAAATTTTTCCTGGTTCTGCTCTTCTCACTTAGCATCAATTTGTATAAGCCTCTCCAGGTAAATATGAAGTGCATCTCCTTCCCATGTCTTATAGCACAATAGTATTCCATTACATTTATATACCATAACTTGTTCAGCCATTCCCCAATTGATGGGCATCCCCTAAGTTTCCAGTTTTTTGCCACCACAAAGAGAGCTGCAATAAATATTTTTGTACATATGGGTCCTTTTCCCACTTCTGTGATCTCTTTGGGATACAACCCCAAAAATGGTATTACTGGGTCAAAAGGTATGCAATTATTTATAGCCCTTTGGGCATAGTTCCAGATTGCCCTCCAGAATGGTTGTATCAGTTCACAGGTCCACCAACAATGCATTAGAGTTCCAATTTTTCCACATCCTCTCCAGCACTTGTCATTTTCCTGTTTTGTCATCTTAGCCAATCTGACTGGTGAGATGTGGTACCTCAACATTGTTTTGATTTGCATTTCTTGAACAATAGTGATTTAGAGCATTTTTCCATATGCTTAAAGATGTCTTTTATTTCTACCTCTGAAAATTGCCTGTTCATATACTTTGCCCATTTATCAGTTGGGGAATGACTTGTATTCTTATAAATTTTACTTAATTCCCTGTATATTTTCAAAATTAGGCTCTTATCAGAGACACTGGTTGTACATATTCTTTCCCAGTTTCCCGCTTCCCTCTTAATCTTGGTTACATTGGCTTTGTTTGTAAAGAAACTTTTCAATTTAATGTAATCAGGATTATCTGTTTTGCATTTGATACTGCTCTCCAACTGTTCTTTGTTCATAAAGTCTTCAGTACTCCATAAATCTGACAGGTAAACTATTTCTTGCTTCCCCAGATTATTTACAGTATCAACCTTTATACCTGGATTGTGCATCCATTTAGACTTGACTTTGGTGTATGGTGTTAGATAATGGTCTATGCCCAGTTTCTGCCATACTATATTCCAATTTTCCCAGCATTTTTTGTCAAATAGTGAATTCTTAACCCAGAAACTGGGGTCTTTGGGCTTATCAAATAGTATGTTAGTATAGTTGTTGACTACTGAATCTTTTGTACCCAATCTATTCCATTGATCCACTACTCTATTCCTTAGCCAGTGCCAGGCAGTTTTGAGGACTGCTGCTTTGTAGTAGAGATTAAAATCTGGTATAGCTAGGCCACCTTCCCTAACATTTCTTTTCATTAATTGCCTTGATGCCTGGACTTTTTGTTCTTCCAAATGAATTTTGTCATTATTTTTTTTCTAGTTCTATAAAGTAATTTTTTGGTAGATTGATTGTTATGGCACTAAATATGTAATTTAATTAGGTCAAATTGTCATTTTAAAAAATATGACAAATATATTAGCATTTTATACAAGAAGACTCACTAAGAAAAAAAAGTGACAAACAGCATGCTTCAGTCAGTAATCACATAATAGGGGGCCATCTCCAGTCTTCTTGATGTGTATCAGGCCACTGGATCCAGATGGTTCCAGAGGAAAAAGTGAGGCTGGTGATGTTGCACAGCCCCCCCTCCCTCCCTCAAATCCAATTCACTTGCTTGTCATGGTATCACCCCTATGATGTCATGATCCTCTTCGAGAACAAGGACAAACAACAATTTAAACAAGTTCAGTTCCTTCTCTAAAGGCAAATAGTATGCTTCATAATGAGCCTTTGGGATTGTCTTAGCTCACAATTCTAAGTTCAGAGTTCTTCATGAAACAACATTGCTGTTACTGTGTACAGCATTATCCTGGTTCTATTCACTTCACTATGCATCAGTTCATGTCTTTCCAGGGTTTTTTCTTTTTTTAAAAAATTTGTTGCTTTTTGGAGGGGGAAGGTAGGGCAATTGGGGTTAAGTGACTTGCCCAAGGTCCTGTGACTAGTTTTTGTGTTAAGTGTCTGGATTTAAGGCTGAATTTGAACTCAGGTCCTCCTGACTCCAGAGCCAGTGCTTTATTCACTGAGCCACCTAGCCACCCCAATGAGGTATTTTTCAGAAATCATTCTGCTTGTCATTTCTTATGATACAATAATATTCCATTACAACCATACACCACAGCTTATTCAGCCATTCCCCAATTGATGGTCAAATTCTTAGCTACCACAAAGAGAGCTACTATAAATATTTTTGTATAGATAAGTCCTTTTCCCGTTTTTTTGGGAAGTCTCTTGGATGTAGGCCTCGCAGTAATATTGTTGGTTCAAAGAGTATGCACAGTTTCTTAGGGGCAAAGTTCCAAACTGCTCTCCAGAATGGAGATGTGTAGATGATTTCTTGAACATGTACCTGGCTTTACATTTATTCCTATTAAATGTCACCTTATTAGATTTAATTCCTCATTTTAGTTTGTAAAGATAGTTTTGATCCTGTCATCTAAACTGATAGCTAAGTTCCAGTTTTGTGTTATATACAGAAGTCATCAATGCTTTTATACTAGCTATTCACAAAGATGCTAAATGGAATAGAGATAGATGAGAGAGATGTTGTGGACATGAGACTGACATGATTTGGCAATAGACTGGATATGTGGAGCTGAGGGACAGGAAAGGGTTGACAATGATTCTGTGGTTGTGAATCTGGGGCCAATTGTAAGGCAAGGCTGGAAACATGGTAGTGTCCTCAACAGGAATGAGGAGTTTGAGAAGACGGGAAGGCTTTGTTACTGTGCTTTTGTATTAGATGGAGACTACAGTAATCGGTGATATTTTGGACACGTTGAGTTTGAGATGCTTACAGGGTGTCTGGCTAAAAATGTACAATAAGCAACTGATGTAGGGGTGAAGCTCAAGAGAGATGGGGCCTGGACCTACAAATATGGGATTTTTCTGTATAGAGATGATGGTTGAACACATAGGGATTAATGGGATTATGAAGAAAGGGAGAGCAAGAGAAAGAGAAAGTGGCCCAGGACACACATCATACATATAATGGGCAAGGCAGAAACGATGATCTAAAAAAAAAAGGAAACTTTTTTTGATTGATGATACAGGATAAGGGCCAGATAAAAGCACTATCACAGAAACACGACAGAAGACTCAAGAATCCAGGAGGAAGAGTCCGTTAATAGTGTCCAATGTTGCAGATAAGTCAAAAAGTATGAAATCTGGCAAGGAAGAGATCATTGATAACCTTGGATAAATAAAGTCTTTTCACTTGAGTGATGAGTCTGGAACCTAGAATTCAGAGGTTTGAGGAATGTGTGACTGATGAGAAAATGAAGGTAATAAGTGCAGACAGATTTTTTTTTGAAAGGGAGGAAAGACACCAGATAATATAGTTTAAGGGAAAGGCCTGAGGAAAACTTTTTTTTCATAAAGAAAGGTAATTGTCATGTTTATAAGCAGCAGGGAAGGATTCAATCACTAGTACCCTTTAAATTATGGACGTACTTTGTCTTGGGCTTTCTTTTTTTCTTCTATGTATACTTTCTCACATGGTGACTCATCAGCTGCCATCATCATATCTATGCAAGTAATTTCAATATCTACAATATCTAGCTCTAAAATCTTTACTGAGCTCCATCAACTGCAATTGGCCATTTCATTTAGATAAAAGCAATATTCAAAAATTTGTGGTAAATGGGAGAAATATCACAAAACTAGAAAAGGGTAAATGTATCAATTTTTTAAAAATAAAAGATAATAGAATCTGCAAACTATAGGCTAGTTAATTACTGGGAAAAAATTAGCAACCGATCATTGCAGAGATAATTGGCGAACATTTAGATAGTATTGATTACAATGAACCAAAAGAGCTTCATCAAGAGTAGGTCCTGGCAGGCTCATCTCATTTTCTTTTTTGAAAGGATTATTAAATAAAAAGAGGTGGGGGATGCTGTGGCTATAATTTACCTAGATTTTAATAAAGCTTTTCATAAATTATGTCTTACTATGTTTGTGGAGAAGATAGATAATAATGCATCAGTTAATAATGTAGATTCAGAACTGATTGGTTGGCCATTTAAAATAGTTCAATGAAAATATGGCAAGAGGTCTTCCTGGTGAATGTCCCAAGTATCTGTGCTGTTTAACAATGTCATCAGCGACTTGAATTTGATGAAATGTTTGCAGATGACACAAAGCTGGGGTGGTTATAAAATACAGAGCATGATAGAATCAGAATTTAACAAGATTTTTGATAAGTTAGCAGGTGTGGGGAACCTGTGGCCTTCTAGATCCTTGGGTGCAGTCCTTTGACTGAATCCAAACTTCACAGAACAAATCTCCTTAATAAAAAGGATCTATTCTGCAAAACTTGGACCCAATCAAAAGGCTACCAGTTAGAGGTATTCAAAAGTGGAATAGGTTTCATAGAGACATGGTGGGTTTGCCTTCCTTGAAAATCTTCAAGCAGACTGAATGATTCCTTGCCAGGTATATATGGGTTGGAACAGTTAGTTACTAAAGTTATTTCCCAATTTCAAATTTTCTGATTCTATAGATGTTCCATTGGCATCTCAAACTTAACTTGCACAAAGCAGAGTTAATTATCTTTTCTTCAAAACTCATTCTTCTTTAGAAGTTCCCTGTTCATGTCAAGGCTACCATTGTCCTTAATCTTCAGTCTTACTTCAACCCCTATATCCAGTAAGAATGCCAAATTATTTTGTTTCTACTTTTACATTATTGCTTGTCTATGTTCTCTACCAGAGTCACCTCCCTATTCAGTCACTCATCACTTCTTTCCCAGCCTATTTCAATAGCCTCCTAATTGGCTTCCACATTAAGTGCTTAATACCATAGTGTGAATGAGGTTGGTCACATCATTTTCTTATTGAATCTGGGTCTACTTCAGAGCACTGATCATACTGATGGGGTTGCAGGAATGGGGAATTAAAGGCCATAGGGAATGAAAAGAGGAAGATTGGGGGCACTGACGGCACCCTTAAGCAACTTTACAATTTTACTGAGGATAGGCTATATCTCTCAGGACAATAAAATAGAGTAAGTCTTGGAGGTAGGAGGATAGAGAATAAGAGAAAAATACTGCGTCATGTCTTTTAGACCAATGATTAACAAAGGACTTTTGTGGTCTAGATGAAGGGCTTTTAGATTATTATTACTCAAATAAAGGGAATCACGTGTCTTTGATTGGCTGATTGGATCTCTTTGTGAGGATCCATTTATCCTGCACTGTACAGCCCCCTCTACAACTGGGACAAAATAGCAAGAGTTGGCTTCTCTGCTTACTGTAGATTTTAAGGCAAAAACAATAGATTGGTCAATGAACCCTCTTCACTTTAAAGTCTGGTGACATAACCTGCTTCTAAAAATTATAGTCTGGTAACCCAAGTGCTAGTAGACAACATGCTTTCTACTGGCCACTGGGAGGTTGGGTCTTTTTTATGGACTGGGGCAATACAGTGTCTTCCTTGAATATAGTAAGACAAGTTGGTCATTAATCTGGATGGATACCTCCAGTCAATTGGGTCAGTCAATTATATTACCCATAATCCATTGGCATGATGTAGTAAAAATACCACTGAACGTTGACTTAGACAACCTGCATTCTAGTTTCAGTATTAACATACTCATGTGACCTCAGACAAGTCAGTTAATTTTTCTGGGTTTTCATTTCCACATCTGTAAAATAATGATAAGAATACTAATTTTTTTAACCTACCATGGTTTGTGGGAAGAATGTGCTTTAATAAACTGGAAAATGCCATAAAATGGGAACAGTATCTTTGCTATCATTTCTGTACATTTGGATAATTTGCGAGACAGCATGGTGGATGTGAAAGAATACTAAGCTATGACTTAGGAGACTTGACAGTGACCCAGTTCTGCCGTTTACTAGCTGTGCCAACCTGGAAAAACCAGATCACTGTCACAATAAGCTTTTTGATACATGGAACTGATCATACCATTCCTCTCCTCAAAAATCTTTAGAAACTTCCTAATTCCTACTGAGTAAAATTCAGGTTTTCCCCACATCTATCTGATACCATCTTGATTTTTCTAATCTTATGAAATAATCCTCCCTTTCATTTATTCCATGCTCCTGCCAGGGGTATGCTGGTAAATTTCTAACAACTCACTCTCCAAAAAGCAGAACATATTTTAAAGTTAATCTGCTTTATTAATTATTTCTCCATCATTTTCTTAATTTTGGACAGTCAATAAAATGATAACTCAAGGCCTGATTTGTGGTGTTTGCCAAGTGTAAATGCTTACTCTGAAAATTTTAACAATTGACTTCATACAAGCTGACTTCATACTAAGTGTACCGGGTCTTACTCTCCACCTTAGAATGTACTGCATTCTCCTTCTTTAGTGTTTTTGCTCCAGGTGATCTGCCAACAGTATCATATTCACATAAGACATGCAACTGTAATAGACACACAAATGTGGGTCCATTTAACAAGAGCTCCCCTTCTTCTGCATGACCTTTCACTCTCTTCGTTGAAAAAACTATAAGGTTACTGAAGTCCAAATCTGCCAACTAATGCCAAGTATTCTGGACCAGGCCTTGCTCAGGATGTACCAATGATTCAGGTTCAGACATGGAATGCAAGAAAATATTTATAGATCATAAGTTTTTAAATTGCTTGTAATAACATTAAAAGGGTACAATTGACTAAAAATAGATGCTGTTCTCCTTTGCCTTACACTGCAGTCTCACTGGACAGTGGGAACTTTATCATATTTCAGGAACAATAATCCCCTTTGGGCTGGGCTTTTGTTTTACCATCTCATCCTTTGGAACAACCAAATCTCTAGATATCCCTAGAGGAATCCTCTCCTTTCCCCTTTAAAGGGATGTCATCTCATTCTATCATAAGATTCTTTAATGCACTTATCTAAAGCTATCTATATAGTTAGATATTAGTACAATGTCACTACTACAACTATATTTTAAATACTCACAACTGTGTCTTTTCCCCTGTTTCCTTCTCCCACAGGACTTTAAGGTCTATAAGGGCTGGTTATGACATATCTAAAGCTTCTCTTAACATTTAACACAGGGTTCTACACATAGTAGGTACGTACTAAATGGATATCTAGTGTATATATGGATAAATTTAACCTTCTAAAGATTCAGATTTTTTTTCTTTACTTTTTTTGTAGGAGGAGGATTTTTGATTAAAAGGTTTTAAAGTTTCTTTTCAGCTCCAACATACTTTGGATTTCATGTTTGGGAATCAAATAATGAGTAGAACCTACATTTATATGTGGATTTATATACCTTTCTCGTTTTATTTGCAAAATAAGCCTGTGAAATGCATAGCACAAGTATCCCTCCAATTTTTATAGCCAAGGAAACTGAGAATCACAAGTGTTAGACTCCTTACCTGGGGTTATACAGCTAGTCAGTGGTGAAGAACTCAGTACTTTTCCACTGAAGCATGTTGCTTTGTAAGCCCATGCTATGGTTTTGCGATAGGAAAATCATTTTACTTCTCTCATCCTCAATTTTCTCATCTCTAAAATGGGGGCATTGGACTAAATGTTCTCTGAGAATCTGTCCCACTGTAACATTTTGCGATTTTAGAATTTCTTTCCCCTTTTCTGAGAGGCCGTTTTTAATGGTTTTCGATTGTTCTATCTGTTGCACTATGGAAGGGGAAGTCTTAGAAAGGAGATACTCCAGAAGCTAAGTCTATCTGGCCTCTGAGTGACTCACTTATTTTCATAAGTGGATGATTTATTTTACAGGGATCAAAATGAATTTTTTTTCAGCGAATGTAAATCTCTCTTCTATATTCTTATTCCCCTTATGTTGATCTGATTTGCAGATATGAAATGAGACCATCATTGTTTCATGGTTGCCATGAGCTGGACTTTGAATTAAATAAAAAGGAGAGTAGGCTAAATTGCTTTTGAGAAAATGCACAGTGATTTTAATAGCCCCAAGTTTCTCCCTGAAATAAAGGCTGACTTAAAAAAAAATAGCAATGTTTTTTCAGTGATACTATGTGACGGCAAGCTGTAGAATATCGTGGTCACTGAAGAGTTCAAGTTGAGTTACCTAGAGGGTAAATGAGATATGAACAACATGCAACATATAACACCACAAAGAACAGTGTTAGGGAAAAGGAATAGAGGATGTTATCAGAAATGTCTGACTAAAAAAGGCCACTCAATCATATTCTCTATTATATTACATACAATATAATAAATGATTATATTCTTATTAATAATTTTACGTATAGTGTATTATACAAACAGAAGCCCTGCATAAGGGATACTAAACAATATCAGAAAATCTAGAAGAAGACCACTACCATGTCAAGTAGACTCCTTGTAGAAGATATGTAGAAGGATAGAGACTAGAGTTTTCAAGGATGAAAAGTAATGGCTGGATGGGTTTCAATCTTCATTATTGGAGAGTGTATTCACATTGATTAGACTACAGATTCATTGAAATGTCAGAGTAGTGTCATCACTGATCTTGTCCTTTAAGCCTGTGAGCTATTTCTTAGTAGTAAGTTAAGCACTTTCTCAGGAAGGAGCAGATTTGAACCTTGTTACTACTAGGCACTGAATTGAATCCTTATGACATGAAAAAGTTTAGGCAGCTCCCAAAGTATCTTTTCCTTATGAAAAGCTGAATGTATCAGCTCAGGATAGACAATCTTATCTAGATATGAGGATAACAGAGAAAGATTGTTTCACTGATTCGTCTGAAATGGGGGAAGATCATCTTATGGGTTATGTTTTATGGTTCAAACACGTTTGTAGATTAAATAATTATCTGGGGTGGGGGGAACAAACAGTCCTTCTCTATAACAAAGAAACAAGGGTATTGCAAAATCAACTGAAAGACTGATACTCTTTGAAAGGAATTTATTGAATAAATCTAATAATGATATACATGTGAACAACCTTTCTTCACATTTTCGTATCTTTCCTGATCTGTTCCTAATCCTGTCAATATAGCTACTAAATGTCCCCCTATCATATCTTGTCCATTCCAGTCTCTGAGCTTTTGTTCACAACATTTTCCCTGATTCAATTTCCACCCTTACTTCTCTCTGCTTGTCTAAGTCTTACCTTTCTTTCAAAGTCTAGATCAAGTAACAACTTCTCCATGAAGTCTCTTCCAATCATTCTAGCCATTGGGGAACATTGGTTTTTCTGGACGGCTGAAGCACTTAGAAGGTTACTACATAATGATTTGCTCTTGTGAAAAAAAATATAATAAATTAAATCCATTTGTGAGACTTTGAGAATATGACCTTTAAGAATTAGATAGAATCGGGGCTTCTAGGTGGCACAGTAAATAGAGCACTGGCCCCAGAGTCAGGAAGATTGGAGTTCAACTCTAACCTCAGATACTTGTCTCTTACTAGCTGTGTGACCTTGGACAAGTCACCTAACCCCAATTACCTTGCCTTCCCCCCTCAAAAAAAAAGAGAATTGGATAAAATGCAGGAATCCCTTTTACAATATCCTAGGTGGTCACTGAATCAAATCTGTGATTACACACTTCCAATGACAGCGAACTCATTACCTCATGATAATAGCAAGCACTTACATTGTCCTTTTAAGACTGGCAAATTGCTTTACGCATTACTTCATTTGATCATCACAATAACCTGGTGAGGTAGGTGCTATTATCACCATTTTACAAATGAGGAAAGCGAGATTGATTGACACGTCCAGAGTCACATAGCTTGTAAGTGTCTTAGACAGTATTTGAATTCAGTTCTTCCTGGCTACGGGTCTACCATTCTATCATATCAGTTACCTGTTTCAATCAATCAACATTTATTAAGTGACTATTATGTGTCACTGTAATAAGTACTAGGGATAAAAATAGAGGCAAAAAACCCCCTGCATCTGCCTCAAGGAACTTACAGTCTAATGGGGGAGATAACATACAAACATATGAATACCAAGCAATGTATGTGCAGCATAAATAAGAAGGGGAAGGCACTTAAGAGGTCTTGGACTTTAAAGGATCTAAAGTCAGGGAGATCAATAAGCAGAGTGGAGTAGGGAGAGCCTTCCAGGCATGGGGAAGGCCAGAGAAAATGTCTGCTGCTGAGAAATATGTGTCTTGTTCATGGAACAGCCTGGAATCCATTGTCACTGAATTAGAGTGTACATGTTGGGGAGTAAGACATAAGAAGATTGGAAAGGTAGGTGAGGCTAGGGTATGAAGGGCTTTGAATGCCAAATAGTGCATTTCATATTTGTTCCTAGAGGCAATAGGAAGCCACTGGAGTTTATTGAATAAGAATGTGACATGATCAGACATGTGCTTTTGGAAAGTGACTAGTGTCTGAATAGAGGATGGACTGGAGTGAAGAGAAACTTGAGGAAAGCAGACCCATCAACAACCTATTATAATAGTCAAAGTATGAAGTGATAACAGCCTACACTAGAGTGACAATGTCAGAGGAGAAAAGGGGATGAATTTACAAGAAATGTGGTAGAGGTGAAATTGACAGGAAAATGGCAGGGGATGGAGGGAAGGGTGTGAGAAATGAGGAATCCAGGATTGTGAATCTAATGGGCTAGGAGGATGGGGTTGCCCTCTAATAATAATAGGGAAGGTAGGAGTGGGGCAAGGTTTAGGGGGAAAGATAATGAGTTCCATGTTGGACATAATGAGTTTAAGATGTCTATTGCATATCCATTATTTCATAAAGCAACCTATTCCATTGTTGTAAAACTCAACTTGTTAGCAAGTTCTTTCTTCTGTGCAGAAACCTGCCTCCTTTTAGTTTGACATTGGTCTTAGTTGTATTATCTGGAACTGCACAAAATAAGCCTGATACTTTCCCCACATTATGGTCCATGAGATATTTGAAGACAGTTATGTCCCCTTGATCTTTTCTCCACCAGGCTAACCATCCCTAGTTGTTCTATTGTTTCTTATATGATGTAGTTTCTAGACTATTACTCATGCTCATCACATTCTGCTGAAGGCACTATGGTTTGTTAATATCCCTCTTAAAACCTGGCTTTCAGAACTCAACACAACATTCCCAATGTGGTCTGCTCAGGGCAAAGTGTAGAAGTACTGCTGTTACCTTCTGGACATAGACTTCTAGCACTTTGGGCATTCAGATGATAATGCTGACTCATTATCAATCAACTAAAACCTTTATGTCTTTCAAAGTCTTTTAACCTTTAAGTCCTTATCTCTACTCTTACATTAGATTTTTTTCTAACATAAATCTGGGACATTTATTTTTGTAATATTTATTTTCCTTGTAATAATCCATAATTTCAGCCTTTTGGAACTTTTCTGAGTCTTGGTTCATTCAGATATCTTTGATCTTACCATAGGATTTAAAGCTGGAAGGAGCTCTAAAAATAATTTGGTCATTGATAAAAGGTGAACAAAGCAGGGCAAAGGTCAAAACCTTGTGGGATTTAGAGATCTCTAGTCTTCAACCATTCATTAGTCTGCATTCATTGGAAATGGTTATTCAGTTAGTTACAAATCCAGTTCACATTTTTTCATCTTATTAAGACTATCATGAAGGATCTTTGTCAAGTGCTTTGCTAAAATCCATATATGATAAGTCAATTGTCTTTGTCTAATCTGGATGTCCTGTAGGCAATGCAGAGTAAATATGCCTAAAAGACAGAACTTGTTGCCTTTCTCCCCAAACTCTCCTTTGTTTCAAGCTTCATTATGGATGTGAAGGCACCACCATCTTCTCAGTCTTCCATATTTGCAACCTTGGTATCATCCTTGATGCTCTGTTCTCACTTACTCTACTTATCTAACCAATTGTCAAATATCATAATTTCTAGCTCCTCAACATCTCTATGATCTCTCCCCTCTGCCCAATCACCCAGCCACCATCCAGGTTCAAGCCTACATTACTTCTGAATGAGGGTATTGGCTTCCTACTCAGTCCAATCTCTCTCTTCTCCAATCTGTCTTCCAAACAGCTGCCAGAGTGATTATCCTATGTGTTAAGTCTGACTATGTGATTTTCCCTACTCAATGAACTCAAATGTCCCTGTTATGTCTAGGATCAAACATCAATTGCTTTCTTTGATGTAAAGATCTCCATAATGTTATCCCTTTCTAGCTCCTTGGCCTTCTTACATGCTATTCCCCTCTGCGTGCTCTATGGTCCAAACACACTGGCTTAATTCCTATTCTTCACACATGATAGATGTATGATTGTGTGTGTGTGTGTGTGTGTGTGTGTGATAGATAGATAGAGATAGATGCTCTATCTCCTATTTCTATGCCTTTTCAATAGTTCCTCCCCAAACCTGGAATTTTATTCTTCCCTTGGCATCTTGTGTTTCTTTAAGAATCAGCACAAGCATCACCTTCAGCTGGAGGCCTGGTATAGAAACCTCAGTCACTAGTGCCTTAATCCCTAATGTTACCTTATGTCTGCTTTGTATGAATCTCACATAAATGCACATTTGTATAAGCTATTTCACCTGTTAGAATGTAAACTCCTCGAGGCAGAGAAGAGTATTACAAACATATCCCACTCCCATCCCCATATTCCCCCCAAACACTCCACATGCCCTCACACATGCCCCCCCACATATACAGAGAGAGAGAGAGAGTCTGTAAGCACATGTATAAATTTTCCTTCAGAATGGAAATTAGGGATTACTAGAAGCCGCCATGATTTCAGAAAGAAAAAGTCTTACCAGACTAACCCAACTCTCTATTTCATTTTGACAACATTATTAGACTGATAGATTAATCACACACACACATTGTGTTGTAAAATTGTGTTAGAGATTGGTATAAAGCTTATGTAAATATGTAGAAATGAACTTTTCCCTGTTTTTAAAATTTAGAACGTCCGAACGTTTCTAGTTCCTTCATGATTCAGACTACCAACAGTCGTTTTAGAATCATATATGCATAAATGCCAGAACTCTGGTATATAATTCATCTGTGATTAAAGATGTGTATATATCTTTAAGGAGCTGTTTTCCTCTCATCTCACCGCCTCTTTGGGGCTTCACTGTCCTTTGAACCATGCTGGTTTAGCCTCAGTCTCTCAGCTGACAGCTCCATGAGCTCTCCAGATTGCTCCCCCTCCTCGCTTGCTTCCTCAAGGGTATCCTCTCCTCCTTTCCAGTTTCCCTTTATAGTTTGTTTTCCCGTGTTAGAATGTAAGATCTTTGAAAGGAGGATCCATCCTGGATTTTAAAAAATGTGTATCCTCATTTCTCAGCATCGTGTCTAATACATAGTAAACATTTAAAAGGAGTTATATAGCTCTATATAGTTATGTTGATTGATCTTATGCCATTTGCTGGCCCTAAACAGGTCTATCTTGGAGAAAAATATAGAATTTTGTAAGAAATTCTTGAACTCTTAATAATGATATTTGACTCAGTGATCCCACTATTGGGCCTATATTACAAGGAGGTCCAAGATAGGCCCAGTGTATTCATATTCAAATATTCATAGCAACACTTTTTGTGTTGGCAAAAAAAAAAACCAACAACTAGAAACAAAGTGTGTTTACTTTGATAGGGGAAAGGCTGAAAAAACTGCAATATATGAATGCAATGGAATATTACTGCAATATCCTCTGAGGAATTCAGAGAAATATGGGAACACTTATTAACTGATATCAAGTAAAGAAAGGGAACTTAGAGAACAATATATCCAATGAATACAATACAATAATGTAAAGCAAAATAGCGCTAAAAAGATGTCTGAATTCTGAATGAGATGCAGTGACCAGTATGTGTTACAGAAGATGGGGGATGAAATGTATCTCCTGGCTCTTGGGGTGGAGGTACAAATGCAATTGTTTCATTCCTTTTATGTTCCTCTTAATCTTCATATGATTAAAAAAAAACAAACCTTTTATTGTTTCTATTTTTCACAAGCCTTAACCCATTCTGAAGTTTAGCTTTTCTGACACTCTTTTTACAGGCAATGCTCTGTAATAGGCCATTTAGATCTTAGGGAGAGAGACACAGTTTGTACTCATGGGGAACTTACCTAGATAAAATATATTGATCTCAGTAAATAAAAGGATGTTTGAGTAAAATCAAAGGATGCAGTGAGCTCATGGGAAAGCCTATGAGAGCATATTAGAGACTGGGCCAGGGGTTGGTCAGTTCAGCCAGGACTACAGAATGACCTGAGAGGGATTCTGGAGCATTGGAGTTGATATTCTTTACTCTGTAGAACACAAAGAGATCTTGTGTTCTTTATAAATGCACCAGTTATGGGTCAGCCTATCATTGGCACCTTTTAATTTACTCAGCATGAGGAAACTATCCAAGTATACACACACAGAGGGCTTAACAAAATCCCTTGAGTGTTCCATGTTTGCCCTTACAAACTCAGTTGTTCTGACTGTCTACCGTCATCCCTTTTGGGGACCATATTGCTTCACCTACAAAGTATAGTAGATTTCAATGCAACCGACATTTTTAAAGTGAAATAGCTTATACAGATACACATATGTGAGATTCAAGTATCTGTGTCCAAAACTCTAACTCCATATGCTAGTAGGCCTCTATGAAGCCACAGATTTTTATCAGTGTTGGTGCGATGGCTCACTTTGCGTTTGGTAACAGTCTTCGGAGCCCCATGGTAACAATAAGTTCCATCCCCACAGCAAAAAGCATTTTCATACTTCATTTTAACCCAACAAGGTGAATTAATCAGTTGGCCAAGTTATTTGGCAACTACTTTGTGCCAGGGATTGGGGTGCAAAGACAACTCTGCACTCTGCAAGTTACTGAGCAAGTTACTCTCTCAAGAAGCATTCGCCTCTTTTGGTATCCTCAGGGCTTAGCACATTGCCCAGCACATATTGGGTGCTAATAAATGTTGATTATATTCTATGGTGTGGATGACATACAGATATAGATATAAACACACAATATGTGTGTGTGTGTGTTTAAAAATAATTAATAAATAGGTAATTTTGAGGACAGCTACAACTGACTGGTGCAGGTTAAAAAAAAAAGATTTGATCACTGTTCCCATTCTCTGAATTTGACTGAGAAGGACTTTTAATTGTTATCCCAAACCAATGCAACTTCCAAGGACTTAGACTTAACTACCAAAGACAGAAGACAGACCCTGAAATTGTCTTCCTATGCTTCACTGAGGTGATGAACCCTAGGTGACTCTGGATTCCGGAAGGTGATGCTTACTGATGGAAAGACTTCACTACAGGACCCACGATGAATTGTACTCCTGTCTAAGGAAAAGACCAGCTAAGTACAGGGAGACTCCTCACCTGACTGGATACTGGGAAGAGCTTTTTTCCATTCCTGAAAGTAGACTCTAAGAGCCAGTTCCAGAAGAAGCAGAGGAGTTTCAATCTGCAATTAGGAGAGGAGGGCTCACATGAATGAGGCCACAGATTCATTAAGAATTGAAGTCAGAGGACATAAGAATGTGCTCTCATCCCTGGAGGCAATTCCAAAGAAGGAGGAGGGCAGTAGTTTGAAAATTGTTTTGATGAAAGCAAGGGCCACATTAGTGAGATGTGAAAGGTAGTTCGTTTGAAGAAGAAATTGTCATTAGGTGATTTAGATTCTAGTCCATTTGTTGAAAACAGTAACAACAACGAAAAGGTCTTGTGACCTGATGCCAAGGACAGAAACAGTAAATTAAGAAAGAACCATTTTAATGCTAAGAGAATGAACTTGGTTTTTAGACACATTGGACATCTTGAATATCATAATGACAAAGCAGAGAGAATATGAAATGGTCTTTCTTTGTGATTTCTTTGTCCCTGTCTTTTTGCTTGGAGATAAGGGAGAAAGTGAAGATCATGGCAACCTAATGAAAAGGCTATGTTTTCCAGAATGCTATGGGCTAAAAGAATACATGCAAACACATGCACAAACATAACACTGTGTATGTGTGTATATGTAGATACGTACATATACACATCTTTACATATGTATATATCTAAAAGTAAATACCACAGATGTATGTATAATATACATGTATATATTTACATATACATATATGCTTACTCTGTGTTAAAAGCACATGGCATAGGTACTAAGTAAGAATTTATTGGGAGGAAAAGAGAGGAATGCAGATGGACAAGTGGCTCTTGTGCATGGAGCTCAGGTTGATCTGGGGCTACTGAGAAAACTAAGATAGACAGAGGCATTCCTATCAGCCAAATGACAATGAGTTGCAAATGGGAATAATATCTAAACTGCAGAGATGTTGACATGGTCCTTCCCTTCCAACCCCCACCCGTTTCCAACCCCTAACTCTATTGGCAGAGAGTCTTTACTCAGACTTCCCCAGTTAGATTTACTTATTGGGAAAGGGTTGAGACTTGAACTGTTCTTGTGAGAGGAGGAATGAGAAAGAGAATACAGGTTGTGATTACTTTCTAGTTCTTTGCCATTGAGTTCTGTTGTGAATAAATATTTTTATATTTAAATGTTATTGGGAGCCTTTGTTTGCTAGCAGATGATATGGCTGAATACATTGAAATGATCTAACTCCAGAGCTTCTATATCCAAATGAGATCAAAATGTATCCAAAAGAGTATTGATTTTTGAAAAACTCCAAGATAGGAATCCAGTGTGGCTGCCAGATGCTAATGTCTGAACCCTTGCTTATATTGGGATCAAAAGTCTGGTACGATGTCTCTGTAATTAATCTTACAACCAAAATCTCTTAATATTGCAAATATAACATATGCATGTGTATGTATGTATGTAACATTAGTGTCAGGTTAAATATATATATATATATATCATGTATTATATCTATAGATATAATCTGTATGGATACTCTATATCTATATTTATAAACAATGGTAGTTTATATACAATAATAGTCTATGTTTTGTTTTTATCCAATTACATATTAAAACAATTTCTAAACATTAAAAAAAAGTTTTGAATTCCAAATTTGATCCCTCTCCTTTTCCCTCCCTGAGATGGTAAGCAATCCAATATAGGTTATACATGTGCAATCATGTAAAACATAGTATTCTATATAGATTTAACCTGACACTAATTCTGCAAGCATGTGTAGAGATGAAGGCAGAAACATTGAGCACCAAGGGCAGGGACTGCTGGGTTTTTTGTTTCGCTTTATTTTATTTTTTGGTATCTCTAGCACTCAGCACAGCTCCTGACAAATAGTAGGTGCTTAAAAATGCTTGTGGATTTGGTTTGATGACTTTATAGATAGATGAACTTAGAGGTCATATAATCCCATCACCCCCACCTTATTGTATAGATGAAGAAATAGAAGCAGAGGGAAAATGATCTGGCCAAGTTTACAGATTTATTTATTATTAATTATATTAATATTATTATATAATCAATATTATTATATAATAATAAAAATAATAATTATTATTATTTAAAGCCAAACTAGGATTTATACTCAGGTCCTACAACACCAAGTAGAGTATTCTTTCTACTACACCATGAATGAATATACCAGCAGGTATGTGGCCATGAGAAGTGCAATCAAGGAAATTAGACGAAGCTGGGAAACATGGTAAGTGGGTTCTTGTAGCAATACCCTGGAAGTACTGCTTGGGGAACTGCCCATCTGGAGGCCAGTCTTGGTGGAATGGAGAGTGAGTTGAATACTTTCTTTAGTTTTCCATACTTAAAAGGGTGGGGCTTAGTGACTTTCCTGAAAGATTTCTGGAACCACACATAGAAGATGCAGATGGTAAAATTGATGGAGCTGTAAGTCCTGGAGTGTCAGAGTATGCCTGTGGTCCTTATTGGGGTTGCATATCTGGCTATAGATGCTTGTGTATGGGAGAAAAGCGGAACTAAATTCAGTGAGAAAAGTTTGGGATAAAAAGAGAACCATGGAAATATCTATATCTTCTCCCTTGAGCCCTAGACACTTAAATTCCAGATTAGAGGAAGTTTTGGGAATTTTTTAAGGGAAATAGCTGGTCAACTAAGTTAATAAACAAATTCATCTCAACAAACATTTATTAGTGTCTTTGCTGTGCAAGGTCCTATTTTGGCCAAAGCCTGTCCTCAAAAAGATTACATTCTACTAAAGGGGATACATTACAGAGACAAAAGTAATACAACTTAGGTGATAATGGGAGTGTGATACAGAGGAGAGATCCAAAGTACTCTAAGAAAATCTGGAGAATATTTTCAGCTGGAATCTGGTGGTCATGAAGGTTTTGTAGAAAAGGTGGTCCCTGAGCTGGACTTTGAAGGATGAATACAGATTCTGAAAGATGAAAATTGAAGAGGAAAAACCTTGGCATGGAGACAATCTGCACTAATGCACAGAAATGTAAGTTGGCAGGGAAAGGTTGGGGAAGTAATGAATCCTAAGCAGTTGGAATGTAGAGTTCATGAAAGGGGGTGATAATAAGGTCAGATCATGGTGAGTTTATATGCCAATCTGAGAAGTTAGTGCTTAAATCCTAAGGCCATAAGGAGCCTGAGGGCTTTGAGGAGGGTTTTGGAGCTATAACAATTTACAGATGCTTTGTTGTTTTAAAGTTCTCACACTTGCTTAGGAATTTCAAAATTTGTGACTTGATTTTCCTTGAAAGAAATGTGTTATTTATGTCATGTTGTATCAAAACTAGGAGAGGAAGTGTGGTGTAGACTAGAGGAAAGAGCCCAGCTGGAATAGGCCTTGGGAGACATACTGTGGAGTTAGAGCTTTCTCACTCCCTCCCAGCTTGATCTCACTACCCTCTCCCAGCTCCTTTCCTCACTTGCAAAAACAAAGAAGTTGGAATAGATGATCTTTTAGCCCGGATATTATATGATCCTTTTATGCAGAAATATTCAGTGCAATTCTCCTGCTCCTTCATAATGGAAACTAAGCTTTATTTGTAAAAATATTTTAAAGAAATTTTGTTCATGAAAGCATTAGATTTCAGAATATCAATGCTTGGTTGGATTATATTTGGTAACGGAAGCAATTTACTTCCTTTAGAAATTATCCTTCTTTCCCCTTCCATTTAAAAAAATTAAGTACAGACCTTATACCATCTCCTTATCTCAGTTCTATAAAAAGGGAAAGGAACAACATTTGGGTAAAGGAAGGGAGGAGAAGAACCAATATTTTTGTTAGAAATATACTGCGCTTCTTACTTCTTCAATCCACTTAGCCCATCTGTGATTGACGTAGGTCATTCAGCCCAGCACAACATTTGCAAATGTTTCTCTTCAATTATTTGTAGAGAATCTCATAAGGTGCACTTTGTCAAACCTCAAACTCCAAAAAAAAAAAAAAAGAAAAGCTCTGTTGAAAAGGTAATTTAAACGAAGTGCAAAGTAGCCACAGATGTTTCCAATTGCTCTCTCTGACTATCAGTGAACCACAGGGAAGTCATTATGATGATGTGAGATTAGCTTCCATTACACGCTAGCAGGGAACTTTCATTGGACCAAACTGATCATTTGTTTGAGGTCACAGCCTGCATTGTTTTTTTGATGCTATCTGTCTGGATTCTCTGAATTCGGCAAAATTCAGAAATTTGCAGTGGGTTTTCTAGTTATTAGCATGAATTAGCCAGGTTTTTCTGTAATTGAAGAATGATTAAGTGAATCAGAGGAGGTGTAGAGCATCTGTTGAGGGTTCTAATATATCAGAACCATGTAAATTGCTGTTCAGTGTTTTTCCCAGTCTATGTGTATATGTATGTATATGTGAGGGTGTTTCTATCATTCATCCATCTGTCTGTTTGATTCTGCTTAAACTTTTGTATCCAACCTTGATAATAACAGAGCAACAGATCATAATAGGGTCTTGGCAAAGAGAAAGTCTCTAACAGGATGGGGGATTTTAGGAATTCTGAGAATTTATAGAGAAACTCACTGGGGAAGGGATTAAAGAAGGAATTCTTAACCCTTTCGGTATCATGGACCTCTTTGGTATTCTGATGAATCCTATGGACCACTTCTAAGTGTAAGGTTTTTTAAATAGTTGAAGGAAATATTAAATTTCAGTTAGAGGTTAGTGAGAACAAATGTGTATATATTTCTCCATCAATATTCATGCTTTCCCTGAAATCTGTCAATGAACTCCTTTGGGCTCCACAGACCTAGGTCAAGACCCCCTGCATTAAAGAAATATCTTACCTGGAAGATGCTAAAGTCCAGGAAAGTGAAGTAAGTTGTGCAAGGTTGTATGGGGTCAGTTTGGATGATTCCTTCTTTCTTCCTCCCCCACCCCATTATTGTTTAAGGGAACTATTTAGGGAGAGACTAGGTTCTGAACAAGTAGAGAATGTTCACTTAAGTGCAAAACATCTCTTCCACTCAGATTTGCATTATAAAACAGTAAGACCAATGATCCTTGCCTTTGAAACAGTGAATACATCTAAAGCACACAATGGGGAAAAAATGAAACATGATTAGAAAAAAATGTTCCATGTATGACTTCTCTTACATTTCAAATCTCATAGGACAAGAATAAGTGGGTCCCTTATGGTAGAAGTGAAGTTTGGGAAAAAGACTCAAATATGTGGCATTATTTTGGTTGTATAATTGACTTAAGCTCACATTGGTATAAAGGAAAGAACACTGGACTGGTAGTCATAAGACCCTTGCTGCAGTTCTGATTCTACCTTTCATCTGCCATGCAATTTTGGGCAATCCACTTCACCCACCTAAGCCTCAGTTTCCTCCTCTGTTAAACGAAGGGACTCATATAGGGGAAATTGCATGATATAGGGGAAAGAACACTGGATTTGGAGTTCGAGGACCTCACTCTGCTTCTTGCTACTTGTGAGCTTTGGCCATTATCTAATCCCCATGGATGTGTTGGACTAAAGGGTTGTGAAAGTTCCTTCCTGGCCTAAATCTACAGTGATCCTATGGATAATAAATCCAATAGGTCACTTCTACTTTAACATTCTAGAATTTTGTTCTGATCTTAACTTGTTTTATTGCAGACATTACAAAAGGTCAAAACACATTGCTGTTTGTTGTTAACACAGTTTATTATTGGCACACTTATTGGCAAAGCATACATAAAATACCATTGTATTGTAACACACTGAATCACTGTGTCTTTACATGTGTAGTTGAACATATTAATATGTAAATGAAAAAATTAGTTCTCTTATAAAGTTTCACATAAATACACTGGGATCCAAAAAGGAAAAAAGACTAAAAAAAACAACCAAAAACATTTGAGGGCTTTACAAAAATATTATACAAGAAATATACTATGAAAGGAAATAAAGCCAATTCAGATACAATAAAAACACAAAAGTTTCCAATTTTATTAAACGGCCCACAAAAATCAATGAATTACATGGCTTGAAAATATTTGGATCAACAGCAATTTTACAAAGCATAAACTCTCATAGGACTGGGTGTCTTTCTCCACATAAAAATATTTCTCATGTCTTTGATGAAAAAAAAAGACATTTCTTGTTTCAGTACTTGTATAAATGACTGAAGGGCTAATTAATGATTGGCATGAGTGATGACAGAAATGAAAACTGCTGGATCCTTTCAAGGGTTAACCAATGAGTGAAGACGTAACAAAAGAACAAAAGTTACATTTCAATTACTTCCCAAAACTGATTTTTTTCCTTTTCTTTCTGAAACAAGAAACTTTCAGGTGCAAGTCAAAAAGCAGAAAATATTTTACAATATTAAAAAGTCATCCATCATTAGGTTGAGCATAATTAATAAGATCCTGAGCACTGAGAACTTCTTAACAATATGGCCTTCATCTGATAGGAGAAAAAGAAATTCAACAAAAAAAACATATTGTTAAAAATTTGCCATGAGGTGCTAGATAACTTTCAGTTGTTTGAATTGAGGTCAGTGCCAGTATCCATGTCACATGTGAAGGCCTCCAAGAAATGTACAGTGGAAGCATGTTCAGAATCAATTCTCTCAATTTTTAAAAATAAAACCAAAAACCAGAGAGCTGCAGTTTAGAAATAGATATCTGTGTGGAAAGTTTTCCCACCCCATCCCACCCCGGTCTCCTAAGTAAATGCTCTGAAAGAGTAATTCCAAGCCACCAGCATACATAACAGTGGATTAGTGGCAGGTTAGCTTATTGGGAAGCCTGTGGTGTAGGGTTTTCAGATTTGGTCTCTTGGTTTGCAGGCGGCTTGCTGCTCCATGGGCTGTTGTTCCCCAAGGCTGGTGAATTGTTGAAGTCTTCCTCATCATCCATGCCATTCGCTGCATCATATTGTGTGTTTTCTAATCTGGTGATAAGCCTTTCATCTTCATCCCCAAATTCTCCTCCCATCAGAGTCGGCTCTCCTACCACCATTACATCCTGTGAACAGCATCCAACATTATTACAGGGGAACCTTGAGAGAGGGAGACAGTTTAAAACAAAGCATGGGGAGGGAATTGAATCTAACAACAAACTTAGTGAAATGTGCAGCATGGTCAGATACACCTAGTGGGCCCAAAACACTGGGTTTTATGTGAAATAAACACTGTTTCCTGTTATCAAGGATCCACAATTTGCTTATATCTTCGTTAGAATCTGACACCCAGCAACAGGAACTGTAAGCAGTCTGTAAATTTTTTTTTAAAAAGGATTTTTCAACCAGCCAATAGAAAAAAAAATCCTTTTAAACTTGTTTTCCTTGGGGAATTTTCCAAACCCTATTTAATCCTCTGTTGGGTATTTTAAATATCTATAACATCCGATACTTTTATTTGGGAGCTGAGGAATGCTTTGTAAACTAATAACACATGAAGACATAAATAAGTTGCAAATCTATAATATTCACAAGACTTGTATGGAACAGTCCTTCCTCTATTCCAGGGATGCCATGCATTTTTATTGAAGACAGCCTCTCTTCTCCCTAGCCATCCAGGCCCTTTGATGCAACCAATATACTTGACATTCTGCTACTTAATTATGGTAATTAATTTAGGTAAAGTTTTCGATAAAAACAATGTTCACACTGATTTGACAATTTGCATAGCTAATTAAGTCATTAGCAAAAACCTGCTGATTGCCAACAAGCCCTGAATTTACCATCTGTTATTTCATGATGCCTGTCACCTATCCCCACATAGGCAACCCTGCCACCAATCTGTGCAGTAAGAGGACCAATCTGTCCAGCTGGTACCATAAAAGGAAGATGAAGAGTGCTAATTATAATTACATTGATGAAGCTAGTAGTCATCAAAAATTGGATCATGCAAGAGGGAAAGAATCCATCTAATCACTCCTTTAAGTACAAATTGTCCTTCCATGCAAATAAGAGAAGCACCTCCTGTACAGTGCATCTTGGCGCTACTGCAGAAGATACCCCAAGATGGGTGAGAACCTAGCTAGACCAAAGCTCCCCCTTCCTTCTTCAAGGGGAAATATGTTGGGTGTCTGTACATCTATATGCATGAGAAAGGACACGTGTGGGACATCTGCATCTTTTCTTGCAGTCTGTTAGGAGACGAGGTTTGGGCAATAGAAGCCTTAAAAGTAAAATGACTCCAGTCATCCAGGCTACTGATGATGGAGACTGGCTATTCCCATTATCCAACAAGTTCAGGCCAAGAGGAAATTGTCTGCAAGCCATCACAATAAGAGTTCCCTAATATTAAGTATTGTGAATTATTAGATCTAGATTTCTGACTGAGGCAAATGATTCTCCTCCCTAGGAGATTCTTAAAAGAACAAATTGTCTTCTTTTTGGGATACTTTAAATGGAATCCTGTATAAAGCAGGGAGATGAACTAGCTGACCTTTTGGAATCTTTATCTCTCCTCTGATTCCATGATTGAATACCTTCTTTGAAATAGCACTAAACAGTCATTTTTAAATCTTCCCTTTCCCAGCCTTGAACTAGAATATATGTGACTAATATCTTAGTTTTTTATTTTTTAAAGAAAAATTCAAATCTTGCAATATATGCCTCCCCCTCTTCACAATGAGATTTTTTTTTACTACATTCTCAAAGCAACTCCACCATGTTGTTAAAAAAAAAAAAGCAATTCCTTATGCGTATTTACTTTACCTCACTCTACTCCTTAGCAAAAGCTGACAGGCTAGAGTCCATATAATACTTCAACTTGGAATATTTGAGAATTGGGGAAAATATGAATGGATTTTTAAAATGTGCTCCCTGACTGGATGCAGCTCTTTGAAACTGATTAAAAACATTCCAACATACAAAAAAACTACATTCCACCAGGGCCCCTACTAAGCACATAGAGTGTATGTTTGGTAAGCATGGTAATACTTGCATGAATAGCTCAGAATTTGATCTAATGTCGACACACGCACTTCAAAGTAAATATTTATTTTGCAAATATGAGCCAGAACTGAGACAGCTTTCACAGATACCCTTGGGGGCTGGTTGGGCAGCAAATTAGACAAGAGTCTGCCCAACCTAAGACAGCAGCAGGGAAAAAACAAACCCAACTGTAAACCAATGCAATTTCAGGCTGCATTTGGCCACATCAGGCCACTGATGTGAGAGATGAAAGTTCTTCATTTAGTTTGGGTGCTGCTGTATGATACCATGTTTAGTCATGGGTGTTGGGTATGAAAAACAGCCAACAAAGTATAGGAAATCCAGAGAAAGACATTATGACTAGGAGCAAAGATAAGTGTACCAAACATGATGGTTTGGCCAGAGGAGGATGATAGATAACTTTTGTCTTGTAACATACTCAGATTCCTTTGAAGTTCTTAATGTGTTTAAATTTTGAATGGGAACATTAAGGTGCTATATAAATCATTGCTATTAGTAGTGTTATTATTACTATTCCTGCTATCATTTTATTATTAATTAGATTATACAAAGATTTTATAATCATCTACCATTGTACATGAAGGGAGAGATCCTGAGGGTTGGGGGCTGAAGAGGTAAGGATGATCAGGAAATCAGGGATGAGATTAGGAAAAAGCAGGCAAATTAGGGGGAGGGAGGAAATTCTCAAACATAGACTACATTCTATTCCAAAGCACTGGTTGTTCAAGAAAGGTGATACAGAGATGTTTGAATCACTTCCAACTGGGAAAGCATGCTAAGAGAATACATATGGAATAAGTTGACCTTGGTGGCTGGTATGTAAGATACCCCCATATGAAACTAATGAATGCTGTGAAAGTGTTAATAATCCTAAAATTATCATAGACACCAAATTTGTTTAACTTCTTACATAAAATTCCATCCTGTAAATAATTGTTTATTCATGTGTGTTTGCATATCACATGTGCATATTTCTAGAAGATATCTGTAAGATAATATATGACGTTTGTGTCATATAGAGATCTATAAGAAATATCTGTAGCTATTTATATAAATATATCTACTCTATCTCTATATCATCTATATCTAAACCTGTATCATCTATATCTATATACATACCTATACCACATATACCTCTGTCTAATCTATCTCTATTTCCATCTCCATTCTCTATTTACTGCTATTATATTTTAGGTACATATACTTCCACTGAACTCTGATGCCTTTTCTCTCTCTGTCACAAAGATTACCCTGAGCTTCCAATGACTATACTAGTAAAGAACAAATTCAGGCAGGTCTTACTGAACTAGAGGAACCTCACGCCACTGCAGTTTCTATGCTCTAAAAACCACTAGCCAAGCTCGAAGAGGCTCATCCCCAGAAGTGTGGTTACTGACCACATCAAGTCACAAAGACTATTTGCTGAGGTGTGGAGATTTTACACTCTGCATTATTGAAATCATGGGTCCTTGAAACATTGAAAAGATTGTATGTCCACATATAAACTTAGTTCATTTTGGCTTCTAAAATAGACCCATATGATCATTGGTAAAGAGAAATTTCAATGAGAAAACTCCCTCTATCAATGAGGGTTAGCAGTTTTCTTATAACTTAGTCTCAACTCAGTTACTTGGGGTTCTGAGAGATCAAGTGACTGACCCAGGATCACACAGCTGGGATGAGTCAGAGGCAGGATATAAACTCAGTTTTTCCCAGCTCTGAAACAGCTCTCCATCCGCTATCCTACACTGTCCTACATAGATCCTTATATACTCTCTTTATGTAGCACTCTCCACACGTATAAATAATAAATCCTAGAATTAATATCTTTACTTATCAGTCTTTACAGTGTAAGTTTGAATGCATTGGGGATGTGTTATCACCTTAATACTACTGTTTTTTTTAAAATCACATTATTACCAATAGGGTATAGGATTGACATTTCAACTTTCTTCCATACAGTGTAAAAGGCAATAATAATCCCTCTGGGTAGAAACACATACCCCCTCACGTCCCCAAAGTGTGGCCCTCTGCTCCTCCGCTGGAGTCCTGAAGGTACCACCAAACTAATTCCCATTTAATCGCTTCTCACTAATCCCCGAGCAATGGCCACCAACCTCTGAGGAGGACTGGAAGTGACTCCTCTAAGAGCCCCTCAATGCTTCTCCTTAAATTGGACAGAAGGGGTCACTGCGGTTGAATGACACAGGGCTCCATCCCTCCCAGGGTTGAGGCTGCAGCTCTGGAGTGCTCCTAGCTCCTGCTCATGGAGTGAGAAGCAGAATCCAAGTATTAAACCCTAGTCTTTCATTTGGGAGCGCACATTGCTACTGTGAGACCACTGGTCTATTCTGAGTAGTACATTCTTGAGTATTCTTTTCTCTCTATCTTGAAAAAAGCAAGTATGCTCATTATTTTGTGGTCAAGGAAAAAAAACATTGTGAGGGAGTGGCTGGTTCTGACCCTTTTTATAATGGTCATGTTTGATGGTGAAGCATTGTCAATATAGCAATAGGTTCAGTCATAAGATGTAGTCGACATAAACTGTCCAATCTGTGTTGTCCAAAAACTTGGTCTGCTGAAATCAGCAGTCAGATCTGCATAGAAAGACTTTGCTTCACAGACTTCTGTGGCCATCTGAAATTTCTGCTCATCTAAAGATTTATCAACATTTGCTGTGGTTCAAATAGTGCCTTGTGCTAATCTAACTTGAAAATCAGTAAATATACTCTAACACCTAACACTGTAAGATAACAGTGTGGTGGAGTGGGAAGAGCACTGGTTTGAGAAGAGACCTGGAAGTCCAGGCCTGGCTCTGCTCTTTACTAGCTCTATGATCTTGGCTAAGCCTTTTCTCTTCCATGTGTTGCCATTTTGTCACCTGTCCAATAGGGAATGGGGGGGGGTAGATAAAAATAATTCTAAAGCTTCGTTTTAAAATTTTGTGATTACACGAACAGGCTTATTTTTATCTCAACTTACAAATATTTAGGGCCTCGTTAATTTGGGGTCATGTCCAAAACTGAGGATTTATGCACATTTTATACACACAGTTTTCTGGTCAAATGAATAACCCACCTCTTTGGCACTGGAAGGGCAAGTCTGCAGGTATATTTTGACTTAGTGAAAGTGCTTTGTCATCCCTTTTAGATTCTTAAGGGCTCATGGCTACGGAGAATACTCCAGTGTAAGGACACTAAGACGTTGCTAAGGAATCATAATTTTTAGAAGTCTTTGCCCTGGAATAGCCCAGGAAAGCAAAATAGCACTTTCTCTACTTTTCAGGTCATTCACCTGATGTCCAATGCTCTATTGGGGGTCTTGGAGTAGAAACAGCATCTTTCTCCTGCAGAACAGGACAAGAAGCCCAAAGGGACAATAGGAGCTTCCCATCTAAATACAGAGAAAGCTAAAGAGTCAGAGGGACAGAACTAGCCAAAGGGGAAGGAAGCTGAGAAGAACAAAAGGCAGAACTAGAAGAGAAAATTTGGGAGGAAGTAGAAAATCTTTGATTTAAAAAAAATTCTGTACTGGTCAGTCCATCACTAGTTGGGAGGGAGATAGAAAAGGATCAGGACACCAATGGAGAAGGTAACACACACAAGAGAAAACAACTGAAATCCAAGGAAGGGAGCAAGTTAGAGCTTAATCACAGAGAAGGACAAGATCAGAAGACTTGATGGATAGAGAATATCCACCAGGCACCAAGAGAGACCCTAGGTGACAGAGTAAAACATTTGGTAAAAGGGGGACGTAAAAACAGAAGGAAAGAGATGAAAGGTATAAAGAACTGGGGAAAAGAGGAACATAATAAGGGGGCAGAAGAGAGTATCAGGTTTGGGAAGGAATCAATGTTCAAAATAGGGAAAGAAACTAGTCAGGATGTATGAGGAGTATACAACAAAGGGCAGAGTTTTGGAAGAAACAGCAAGAAATATGAAGAAGAATGAAGCAGTTCCAGACCACATAAGGCTACTTCTAGCTAACCTAGTTCTTTGGCATAAGAAGTCATTGACATTCACGAAGCCCCTTTCCAAACCAATGGCTTTTTTCTTTGCCAGGTCCCAGAAAGAAACAGAAGGCCAAGACGACTAAATGGTTGTGACCACATTCTCCTGCCTGAGTCTGAAAGCTCACCCTTAAAAAGGAGGGAGAGTGGAGTAAAAAATCAGCACATGCCATTCCCAAACATCCATATTACCTTTATCTTCCCTTTCAGTTTTACCGTATTACCTTTTTCTCTTTCATTCAAGTTTATGATCTGAATCTTAAAAAAAAGAAAGATCTCCCCCTCCCCTCCCTTTTCATGCATTAGCTCAGCTACAAGATGGCAGAAGACAGCTGAAAGCTAGTGACTCCTCTGGTTCAGGGCCCTCTTCCTTTTGTAGTCAGAGGTCTGTAAACCTCTATTAGCATACTGCCATTGGTAAATGCTATCCTATTTAAACCCCAAATGAAAGCTCACCTGCTTTTGAATCACAGTTCTTTAATTCAAATCTCTTTGCCACTCAGATTTGTAATATTCATGCCTCATTTCTAGTTTACTAGCAAGAATATCCAAAGCAGATTTCCCCTCAACATGACCCTCCCTAAGCCTCCTCCCTCTCCTAATTTATTTGCTTCTAAAATGGGCTTTAACTTTTATTTTCTGTAAGAAGGTAGGACAGACAGAGACTTCAGGCCTAAAAGGAAGGTGAGACTTACAGGTACCTGACTTGACAAGCTCAGGTTTGCAGCAGGTGTCTTTTTCTTGCTGCTGGTGCTGTTGGCGTTGTTCCCAGCACTACTGTTGGAAGTACTACTGGTAGAGTTTTTCCTTTTTCTCCTTTTGGTGGTTGGCTGCCTTGTGGGTTCTGCTACAATATGGGATAGGGGAGAAGAATCAGTTCTGAACAGAGAAAGCATCCCGACCTCCATGGGAAATACTCCAACCCAACCCCCGCCAAAGCTAGCTTTGTCATAAAATCAACAGTTGGCATACCACACATCGGGCACAAACAGCTAACTGAATTTCAAAGTTAGAGGACTGAAGAGTAAGCCACACATTCATTTTCAGAAGATTTGATACCTTGAACTGAAGAAACGTTTAGGTTGGAATGCAAACATCAATGTGTTCTACAGTGTTGCCTACTGGAAATGTGTGATATTGCAGCTCAACTCTGTTACATAGCTTGGATACTTAAACCAAGGATTCTTAATTAAAGGGGTCTGGGTATACATTTCAGAAAGTTTGTGAAATTGGATGGAAAACCAAACAGATTTAAGAACCCCTTATATCTCTATTTTTTTTACTTTTAGCTAAAATTTAGCATTTCCTTCAAGTATGATTTTAAAAATTATTCTTAAAATCCATAGCCTTAACTGTAGTGCCATAGAGCTCTCTCTCTCTCTCTCTCTCTCTCTCTCT
>JAQQSW010000085.1:105167-116281 GCA_028646575.1 Pseudocheirus occidentalis
CTCTCACTCTCACTCTCACTCTCACTCTCACTCTCACTCTCTCTCTCTCTCTCTCACTCTCACTCTCACTCTCACTCTCACTCTCACTCTCACTCTCTCTCTCTCTCTCACTCTCTCTCACTCTCACTCTCACTCTCACTCTCACTCTCACTCACTCTCTCTCACTCTCTCTCTCTCTCACTCTCACTCTCACTCTCACTGTCACACACACACACACACACACAGAGGTAAGAACCTCTGACTTGAACTAAAAGAAGCAGAGGAGAGATGTAGTTCTGGCAGCTCTGAAGGTAAAGTCCAGAGGTCACCAAGGATAAGATAAATTTATAAGTATGGGGATGAATGAGTTGATTCTGGAGTCACAACAGCACTACGGATTTCAGAAACCCTTATTCGAGGAGGCTTATTATTGTTATTATCCAACAAAGTAGAAGCCTAATGGTGTTTATTGTCATTGATTAGTTGTATAATCATAAGCAAGTCTTCTCATCTCTGGGAGCCTACATTCATTCGTTTCTAAGATGGGGACAGAAATACTATTGGGACTTCCCTCACAGGATTGTTGTGAAGTTAAAATGAAATCATGTATGTAAAGCCCTTTGAGAATTTTAAAATGCTACATGAATGCTAGTTATTTTCATGAGTATGACCATTATTATCATCTTCCCTTCTCTGAAGAAGGTTTTAACTTAGTTTATTGAAGAATATATTTATTTATTTTTGGGTGAGAACATAGTTGATTTTATAATGAAAGCCATTGGCGTAATGGGATTTCCTATATAGAAATAAACCTTACAACCACTTGATAGAATATATCTATTCTTTATGGGAAAGGGTCTTGTTTATTTTCTAATTCCATTTCAACTTGTGTCATTTGGAATGAATTTGCAATTCTGAACAGGTAAAGTCCTATTTTTGGAAGTATTGATCAAACTCAATGACTCTACTATTACATATGTTGTTTTTCCTACTAGGGCAATGGTGTTTTATAAGGGAAGCAACCCATCATGTTATCCTTCTTTGTACCCCCTGACCAGCACCAAGCAGGTCACAATACTTTATTTAGAATATATGCTGCACAAATATATGTTGAATTAATGAATGCATATTAAGGAATAAGAACAGCTCTACCTCTAAACAGGGGATCAAAAGAATGCCTGCTTAGCAGTCCAGGTGACCTGGAGTATCAGAGGCAGCACAAAAGAATATGGGATCAGACAGTAATATTTGTGGCAATAAGAAGTCATATCTCTAGATTGTCAGATGTTGACCATTAAATGCTCTTTCAAAAGTGATGTTTCCCTTTTTGGATTGTTGAACTAGATAAATGGGAACTCAGAGGTCATTTAGTCAAACCTTCTTATATTCTGTAGATGGGAAATTCAAAAAATGTTCATTGTATTTGAATTTGTAGTTCTAGACCATGGGTGGAGAATTTGTGGCTTTGAGGCCACATGTGGTCCTCTAGGTCTTCATGTGGCCCTTTGACTGAATCCAGACTTCACAGAACAAATCCCCTATTAGCAGCAAAAGTCATCATGGGGTAGTGTGGAGGAATTGTGTTTGGAGCCAGAACACCTGGATAGGTTGCATAGTAGTTATGTGATCTCAATCAAATGACTTTTCCCTTTGGGCCTTAACTCTGATGGGGATTAGAGTAGATGATCTCTAAGGTTCTCTCTTGTGGTAGGTGATACAGTGGATAGAGTGCCAGGCCAGGATCAAAGAAGATCAAACACTAGCTGTGTGACCCTGGAAAAGTCATTTAACTCTGCCTCAATTTCCTCATCTGTAAAATGAGCTGGAGAAAGAAATGTCAAACTACTTCTTCAGTATCTTTGCCAAGAAATCCCAAAAGGGGGCATGAAGAGGTGGACACAACTGAAAAAATGACTAAACAACAAATAACCAAAAGATTCTTTCCATCTCTGTCCTTTGATAGAATTATGGAAGTATGGAAAAGGTCTTTGAAAATGCTCCTAAGATCTCAGCCCTAATTTTGTTGGGTAAACAGAGAAGCATTATTTATTAGGGTCAGGTCAAAGCTTATTTAACCCATGATGTTTTTTAGGACTGAGGATCACTGGTAGTCATACATTCTTTCTCCAAGGTATACAAAGATATCTTAAAATTCCTCTGTAATTTAACTTAAAACTTTTGCTTTAGGGGTATCATTTCCCAAGGGAAGATAAGTATAGTCATTATTGCTTTCAGATTTCAGATAGGAGCAAATGAGGTAAAGGGGGTTGAAAAACTTGCTCATGATCACGGAGGCAAGAAGAGACGTCTCAGGGGCCAGCCGGGGAGGACTACAGCTCATTCCCTATTCTTCAGAATTGGACACATTTAATTTCTATACCCATAACTACAGGTATCCATAAGTATGCTATCTGACTAAATACTTATGCATCTTTCCTTGTAGCATATCTTCTCTAAGATATTAAGTCTCCTTCACTTCCAGAATAATTTTAAAAAATGTTTATTCAACATATTGTGATTGAGAGGTAGAAGGAGGAAAGAAACCTGGATTAGAAATTAAGTGTCGTACATTATGGATCTGGCTGAGCTATTTATTACCTTACATAATAATGTTTGTGAACCTCGGTTTCCTCATCTGTAAAACTGAACTAATAGCCTCTGGCTGCTTTGCAAGATTTTTGTGAGGCTCAAATAAGCTGATCTCTGTGAATGTGTTTTGGGAATTGTAAGGTCCTATGAATATATAAAATTCTATTGATGACAATGAAAATAAAGTACATTCAAATGCATTTAAAAGTTGAAATCTATTTCTAAAAATCCAAGATTCCCCTAAGATAAGCATTAAGACAGGTTTACATGAGACTTTGTTAATTTCTGAATTTTTCTAAATATGTGCTTGGTTAAGCCATCTATATTAATCTTACTTAAGATCCTATGACTTCCTTCAGCCCTTAGACTATCATATTTCATGAATCAGAAAGCAGTATAGCTCATGTTAATAATTACTTTTTATAAAAATAATTTTTGGTGAATGGATATGTTTTGCTTTTGTGATCAATGAGGCTCAACACATGCCTGGAAGTAAAAATATATGAGAGAGGAAGGCAATTAATGATGATGTGAAGCTGTAATTTCAAAACCTCAGTAGGAGATTCTACTGTCTAACCTACATCCTAGAGAAGGCTGGGGAAAACAATGCATTTTACATTCTCTTTGTGATTAAACTGCCTTTTGCTACATATATCTTAACAAATAGGACAAGTATAACTTGCTTTAAATCCATCAGTTCTTTCTTTCTTCTTTCTTTTTTAAACTAGGATGCAAGCCTAAAGTATGCTAGAAAGACTAGCCTAGGAGGTCTAGTCTTGATTTTGTTACTAACTTGCTGGGTCTTTTGGGGAAATCACACAAATATTCTGGGTCTCAGTTTCCCCATTTTTCTTCTTCTATAAAATTAAGGAGTTCAATAAAAAAAATCTCTAAGGTATTGTGTAGGAGCAGCTGGATGGGGCAGTGGAGAGAGAGAGTGCTAGTTCTGGAGTCAGGAAGACTCATCTTCATGGAGTTCAATTTCAGCCTCAGACACTTACCGGTCGGGTTGCTCTGGGCAAATCAACTTTACGCTATTTCCCATTTTCCTCATCTGTAAAATGATCTGGAGAAGGCAATGGCAAACTACTCTGGTATCTTTGCCAAGAAAACCCCCAAAAAGGGTCATGAAGAGTTGGATGCTGCTGTAACAACTGAGCAATAAACAGAACTACAAAGATTTTGTCTGACTCTAAAATTTTATTGTTCAAAGTTCTTCACGAAAGCATGGACATATTATTACTTTTGTAAGTGAAGTTAAACTTAAAGCCATGCTTTTCCCATCAGTTCATCCCAAATGGAAACATGTGCACATGTAAACAGGAAGAAAGAAAAGCTACCTGGTGGTGCCACCATGCGCTGCCATTTCTGAAATAAGCATGTCTTCAGGCAGTCTCGGGGGCTGAGATTGTAAGTTTTATGTCTTGACATCAGTTCTTGCATTGGTTCCAGTATTACACACAACTGAAATGAACAAGAAGAAGCAGATTTGTATTTCACCGTATTGATTGTTACAATAATGATAAAGGCAGTTTACATTAATGTAGCACTTTGCATACATTATCTCACATGAGCTTCATACCGCCTTCTTAAGGTGGTTAATGAAAATATTATCCCCATTTCACAGATGAAGAAATAGCAGCTCAGAAAGCTGCTTAATGTCATAGTTAACAAGGAGTGGAGATGAAACTTGAATCCAGGTCTTCTGGCTCTAAGTTCATTGTTCTGAACTGCACCATGCTGTCTTGATAATTAAAACCACTGGGAACAATCTGAGAGCTTATTGAAGCTTTAATGTTTCCTGGATTTGTTTTTCTAATATATCAGTTAGAGAAAAATCTTGTTAACAATTTATGGCACCTTAAATTATCATTTATTTTTTGGCACCACAGCACAGTACTAAAATAATAACTCACTTCATATAGCATTTCAAGGTTTACAAAGCACTTTTCAATGATTTATAAAGAGTATACTGCATGTATCCATGTTTTGTTCATAGTGAAGTACTCTCTCTATGGTCCTTTCACTTTTTAAAAATAATTTTAATGCTTTAATTGATATATTTTGGCTTTTTTCCATTACCACTATTTCCCCCTCCCTCGTCTTTCCCCTTCCCCTGCCCAGAGAGCTATTCTGTATAATATCTAGTATTTTTTTTAAAGAAAAAAAGAGGAAAAATCAGCATAACTGATCAATACATAGAAAAAGTCTGGAAATATGTACAATGTAAATCACTTGTGGACCTTCCACATCTACAAAGGGATGGGATGAGGTGTCCTCTCAGTTTTCGTTCTTTGAGCTATGCATGGTTTTTTTTTTTTTTTTGTAATTTTAAACACTGACTTTTGATCTTTTTTCATGGTTGTTCTTTCCATTCTCGTGGTGGGAGTTGTTGGGTGCACTGTTTGATTAGCTCTGCTTCCTTCACCCTGCATCAGTTCATAGAGTTCTTGCCATGCTGTTCCGTATTTGGCGCCCACATAATTTCTTATAGCACAGTAATATTGTTTTGCATTTATGTATCACAATTTGTTTAGTCATTCCCCTCTTGGGCATCTACTATGTTTCTAATTCTTTGCTATTACAGAAATCATTACTATGAACACGGGGACTTTCTTCTTATCATTAGCCCCCTTGGGGTACAAGCCTAATAGTGGAATCTCTGGGTCAAAAGATAGGGATATTTTGGTTACTTTATTTGCACAATTCCAAATTGCTTTCCAAAATGATTGTAATGATCCAGTCCCCTTTACTTTCACTGTTCAACTGTTACAAAGACTAGATTACTCTTCTATCACCCACCACCACCAGTGACAAAGGTCTGAAGATCTCTTCTGCAGAAAGAATGGAGGGCAGGAAGGAGGTTATAGTAACCCACAAGGTTTGACTTTTTGTCATAGCCAAGTATCATCCATTCTCAAAGAGTAGGCTGGTTTGCTCTTGAAAAAGCGCCCCCTCTCTCCAGGCTGTTACATAGAGGGAAGTTTCTTTTTTAAAAAACAGAAGGATTTCAGAAATAAAGACAATGTTGTGAAGAGGCACAAGACCCATGTTAGGTGGTTAGTGGAAGAATGTGATATAAAGAAGGGTGTGTGACCACCTGGGCTTCAGGAATGGATATGTGCTTATTTTTCAATAGGAATGAGTTGAACTCCTAGAGGAGGGATGCAGATGTTTGTCATTTCCTCAACTTCTGATGATCCTTTGACACTGCCACCTGTTTTATTCAGGAATGTTGCTACTAATCATTAATCTTTGTATGTCTGGGAAAGGGCTTGTCTAAGGGGAGCAGATGGAGTATTTGAGACTAGGTCCTCTAACTCCAGAGACTGTGCCATGGCCAAAGTCAACCAAGAGAGTCTTTTGGGAGGAGCAAAATGATGACTGGTAACAGACCTATTAAGTACAGCTTTTCCAGTGCCAAGGAGAAAGTGGAGTTTCCTTCTGTTCCCCTCACTGTTTTCCTACAAGTTTCAGTGGTGACCATTATGTTTTACTTCCGTGCCTGTCTGTCTTCTTACTCCAGGGTCTACCTACTTCAGTCTTGCTATGTCCAATTGCCAGAGGAATCTTTCCAATGCATAGCCCTGATCATGTGACTCTGCTGCTCAAAACCCTCTGACTCTTCACTACCTGCTGATTAGAGAAGGGAAGGGGAAGCAAGGAGAAAGGGAGAAGCATTTATTAAGTACCTCTTAAGTTCCAGGCACTGTGTTAAGTGGTTTTTTTTCTCACAACAGCCCTGGGAAGTAGGTGTGATTATTAGCTCCATTTTACAGTTGAAGAAACTGAGGCAAATAAAGGTTAAATGACTTGCTCAGGGTCACAGAGTGACACATAAGTGTCTGAGGCCAGATCTGAACACAGGTCTTCCTAATTTTAGGTCCACTGTTCTACTAGCTGCCTTACAAACTCCTTAGGTTGAGAAGATTTCCTGTGTCATTCTCCATCATATCACATGTTTATGCCTAACCCATTGCCCTGTACATAGCAGGCAATGAATAAATGTTTGTCAAACTGGATTGAATTCATTGGCACAGCAACATCATCCCCAGATGATTTTTCACTCCTACCCTGGTTGAGAAGATGACACAGACTGTCAGCCTGTGATCTCCCTGAAGACAGTAAGAATGTCTTAGCAAAATTTTGACTGGTCTCCAGTTCCCAAAGTTAGCTCTGGCCCCTGCAGTGGCTAATAAATGCTTGTTGAATTTAACTGAATTATAGTTTTGTAAAATGGAAGAACACAACAGTTGGGACAAGGCTGCCTTCCCACAGTGAGAGAGGTTTTAAGGAATACTGTGAGTAGATCCAGTGAGGAGATATGGATATTGGAAGAAAAGTTACAACTCAGCTGAGAGTTCTGATTGATTAATTGATCTATATTTACCTATCAGTCTATCAATCCTGACTGCAAGAAACATACTTACAAAGGAGATTTTGAGATAAGAGATTCTTGAATTATATAGCACCTATTCATATACTTAATTTCCTTTTAGCCTCCTGGTTTGCTTAATAAATGTGTTCTTTTCATGGCTGTACCACCCCTGAACTTTGTGAAAAGCCTCCTTGTTCTGGCCTGCCACCCAAAGGTGCCCTGCAGTGGTGACCGAATGAAGAACCTTTGGAACTAGCAAAATCTTTAGTTATTGAATAAAAATTCAGTTCTGTTCATGGGGCTGTACTTAATGAGGTAAGAAAATACACCTTTTAATAAGCTTTTCAGGTGTTTGGTTTGAAACAAAAGGGGTTAAAGGACAACCAAGCAATTCATTTCCTCAGAAACTCTCCTTTTCCTGTCATTAGAATTCATATTTTATGATTGCACAGAACGGTAGAACTGAAAAGGCCCTGAGAAATCTAGCTCAAGTTCCACTTTTATGGATAAAGAAGTTAAGTCCTAGAGAGGAGAAATGACTAGCTATATGTCATCTAGGAACTTGGTCACACTCTTGAGACCTGGGCCCTTGGCTGCTGCTCCCAATTGCTGTGCTCTCTCCCACATGTTTACTAATTATTGCGAATTTGGCTTTGGTTTGGTTTGGAAAAATGTTTGGCATTGTTTTCTTTGGGGAAAAAAGTGCCATTTGTATTCACATTGGTTTATGTTTCAGCAAATAAATATGGTTCCTTCCAGGTTTCATGATTCTGATGTCTTCCTAAAATGTCTTTAAGAAAAAATAAGTTCAAAATGGGGCTTACACAGCGTTCCTTAGTGGAGTTTTCAGAGGCTCCTTCCTCTGGAGCTGGTGGGGGAAGGGAAGACAGAGAATGGTGGATAGGATAGAAACCATGAAAAGGCTGATGGACTGGACTGGATATTTATTGAGACTCTTTTTAAGTCTGATTGTCTGAAAATAATGATCAGCAGCAAAGGGGTGTATGGGGCTGCTGGGAGAAGCTTCATTGTGCATGCTACTTCTGAGAGACCTTCTACCCACAGAGCCCTGGGGGCCAGGGTTGCTACATGGAATAGAGGTCCAGAAAGACCAGTCATAGGCTTAGCCATCAGTTTCTTGGCCAATCATCTGATCTCCAAATCTACAAGGTATAGGTTGTGAAGGGAGGGGTACAGATTACATATCAGAAATGAAAGTTTTTACTCTACGAAAGGAGAGGAAGTAAGACAGTGCACTGCTATATTACCCCAGCAACTTCACATGGACATTGGTGATAATATCAATGAGCTGAGCACTGGTATACAGAGTACTTGGAAGCACTGGAGGAAGGAAGGACCCTTTAGTTTCGGTGTTCCAATCTGTACTTGTTGTCTGTCTGATATCATGTTGGCTATGTTATATCCTTGGGAAAGAAGCTCTTCAGGGTATGATAATTATGTGTGCTATCATTCTGTCTTTATGTGGCTGCAGGCTTACAACATAATAATCCAAATAACAGGGAATAGGTATAAGGGAGTTTCCAGGTGACTAGTCCTCACCCTACTACAGATATACTAAGGATCTAATAACCCCAAATGGAATGTAACAGTGATACAACTTGCTATTATACATTATTCTACAACAAAGAGTGTCTATATACTATTGCCTAGGAAAAGAATTTGAGCCTGAAGGATCAACTTTCTGAGGGAAAAAGATAATGAGTAATTAAAGAATGAATCTTAGAAACAGCTGAAATGATGACTAAATAAGAGCACATCATAGATCATTAAAGCATCCTAGATTGAAAATTAGGAGACTTGGCTTTTAGTCTCAGCTTTCCTACAACTTATTTGACCTTTGGATCACATAACCTCTCTGGGCCTCAGTTTCCTCATTTGCAAGACAGATGGGTTGGATTGTGTTTTGTTTTGGCAGCTTTACCTGGGTCTGTACTAATGCTCTGAAAAGAGTAAATGTCTCACCCACCCAAAAAACAGATCACCCCCAATAAAGGTGGTTCCGTGCCAAAAAAAAGAGTAGATGTGATAAAGGTTAAAGGAAGAGATAAATATGGAAGCCATTTCTAGGTGCCACATTTTAGAAGATATTGATGTACTTGAAAGCATTCAAAGGAATGTGACAGGTTGGTGAGTAGCCTGGAAACATGCCAAAGGAGGATCATTTTAAGGAATTATGTCCTCCTAGTTGAGGAAGAGAAAACTTAGTGAGGTATACATTGTCAGTCTTCAGATATTTATTTATTTATTTATTTTACATTTTATTTTATTTTTTAATTAATTATTTTATTTATTTTCTTGTTTACATCATTCGTTTCCACCAAACCTTGAGTTACAAAATTTCTCCCCATCTTTCTCCTATCCCCAACCCCAAAACAGCAATCCCACTGTAAAGCTCCTCCTCAATTCTGTTCTCTTTTATGTCCTCCTCCAACGTCCCTCTAACTTTTTGACAGGGCAGCACATCTCAGTTCCCAGCTGCATGCAGTTAACAACAATAATTATATATATTAACATTTGATTATAGAACCTTAAATTCCAGATTCCATTGGTTTCTCCCTCGTCACTCACCCCCCACTGGAAGGACAAGCAACTTGTGTAATTACGTAGGATATCTCCACAGTGGACATATTGTGAGAGGCTGATTATATGTCCCTCCTTCCTGTCCCAGGTGCCCCTCCCTGTTCTATTTTCTACCCTGTCCCTGTCCCTTTACTGAAGTGTGTGCTTCCAGCAACCCTCCCCCAGACCCTGCCCTTCCCTCCATCATCCCACCCCCCCTCCCACTCTGCCCTACTCTCCTGTGTGGCAAGATACCTAGTCTAGAGTCTATGTCACTTCCTCCTCAAGCCAAATTCAATGAGAGTAAATGAAAGGAAAGTTGTAACAGTTATCCCTTGCCTCTTCTATATGGGATGATTAATCCCATTTTGTGTCTCCCTGGCTCCTCTCATTCTAGTCCTCTTCCACCTCAGACTTTCATCTTTTAAAGTATCTTCCCATAGTATTCAATTGATCCTGTACCCTCTATGTACACATATACACACATACTCAGATATGTATTCATATACATATATACCCTCTATATAGACATATGTGTAGGGATACATATACATATACACATATACATATATATACATATACACACACACATTTGTATTCCCTTCACCTATCCTCATACTAAGAAAAATTCTATAAGTTACTATTATTGTTTTTCCATATTGGCATGTAAATAGTTCAACTTTGATAAGTTCCTTCTGATTTCTTTCCCATGTTTACCTTCTCATGCTTCTTGTGTTTGAATGTCAAATTTTCTGTTCAGTTCTGGTTTTTTTCAGCAAGAATGCTTGAAAGTCCTCCACCTTACTGAATGACCATATTTTCCCCTGGAACATTATACTCAGTTTTTCTGGGTAGGTGATTCTTGGTTTTAATCCTAGCTCCCTTGATCTCCAGAATATCATATTCTAGGCCCTTAGATTCCTCAATGTAGAAGCTGCCAGATCCTGGGTTATCCTGATTGTGTTTCCACAGTATTCAAATTGTTTCCTCTTGGCAGCTTGTAATACTTTTGCCTTAGTCTGGGGATTCCTGAACATGGCTATAACATTTCTAGGAGTTTTCTTTTGGGGATCTTTTTCAAGAGGTGATTGGTGAATTCTTTCAAGTTCTATTTTGCCCTCTGATTCTAAAGTATCAGGGCAATTTTCCTTGAGAATTTCTTGAAGGATGCTTTCTAAGTTCTTTTTTTTAATCATGACTTTCAGGTAGTCCAATAATTTTTAAATTGCCTCTCCTGGATCTATTTTCTGGGTCAGTGGTTTTTTTAAGGAGATATTTCACATTGGTTTCTATTTTTTTTATTTGTCTGGATCTGTTCAATAGTATCTTGATTTCTCATAAAGTCATTTACTTCCATTTGTTCCACTCTAATTTTGAAGGAATTATTCTCTTCAGAATGCTTTTGAGATTCTTTTTCCATCTGGCAAATTTGACTTTTTAAGGCATTCTTCTCCTCATTGGCTTTTTGGGCCTCTTTTGCCATTTGAGTTAATTTGTTCTTTAAGGTGTTATTTTCTTCAATCAGGTTGTTGACTCTCTTTTCATGGTCTTCTCGCATCATTCTCATTTCTCTTCCCAATTTTTCCTC
>JAQQSW010000086.1:0-15928 GCA_028646575.1 Pseudocheirus occidentalis
GTATCTCTCAAAGAAAAATTGCAAATGCCCATGAGTTTAGCCTGGGGATTGGACATAATTAGGGGGAGCAGGCTGAATTGTCATTGGGAAATGGTGCATTCCCTTGAGTAACATCAGGTTTCTCCTGGTGACAAAATGCCATTATCTTAGTTATGTTTTAATGGAGCTGAGTCAAGGAACATGTTTCAAAACTGAAGTTCATGGTCACCAAAGGGCAATTAAAAGGTGCATGGTGGGTGTAGACAGGTCCCAAAATGCCTTATCTCCTTGCTTTGCGATTCAGTCGAGTGTTGATTGAAGTATTTTCTGTAACATAATTTGCATTTTTATAAAATGAGGATATTGGTCAAGATGGACCTTTGAGTTCCTTCCACTTGTGAAATTCTCTAAAAAATGGTAATTATTATTATTTAAAATTCCTTTAGCTTTCTCCATTTCCTGTTTTTCAAAGTTAGATTGTTTAAAATAGGTTCATTAGAGTTGTTAGCATTATAGGTGGTGTTTCTTTATCTTCTTCTCAGGAAGAGGTATTTTTTAGAGAAGAGTGCCAGACTTGGGGTTGGTTAGTAAGACTTGGGTTTGAATTTTGCCCTGGACATTTTAATAGGACTGTGAGGCTGGACAACTCACTTAATTTTACTTAGTTTAAGTTTCCTTCTAGTTCAAATTAGAATAATAATAGCTCCTTATAGGGCTTTCAGGTTCAAATGAGATACTATGTACTTATAAGAACTTATAAGTACCTCCTGTGTGCCAGTCACTGTGCTAACTGCCGAGGATATAAATACAAAGAAGAAAAACAGCCCCTGCTGTCAAAGAGCTTACAATCTAACAGGGGAAAACAACACACAAAAGGAAATGAAAAAGTGGTGTAGAAGGATAGGAAGGTACCTGATGCAAGGCCAATGGTAACGTGGAAAAATCAGAGAAGTCCCAAAATAGTGCAGCCAGGTGAGAAATGAGAAGTTCTGAGCTGAGCTTCGTCCTTAAATGGAGCTTTTGGAGATGATCAGAGAGAGACTGAGGGTGTTGATGAGCTGGAGTACCAAGGCTCTTGAAAGGTTTCCAATAGCAAGCTTCCTGCGTCATGATGGATTTGTCAGAGAATACCCAAGTGTAGTATAGCCAGATGAGAAAGGAGAAAATGTGCTTGTGGAGTAGACACCTGAGTTCAAATCACACTCACTATTTGTGTGACTGGACATGTCCCTAGATCTCTTAGCCTCAGTTTCCTCATCTAAAAAGAGTCAGTTAATACATGTCATACACCTTCACAATGTTGTAAAAGATCAAAAAAGAATTTATGTGAAATGCTTTAGAAACTTAAAGTACAATATAAATGTCAACTATTATTGTCAATTTCATCTAACTTGTCTCATGCATCAGAAGTCCACTGAGGTTTTTAATTTTAAGAAATAAACTTTTGATGGTTCTGTTTCTGATAAATTAGTAAGAACATGCACTCCTATGGCTAGATGAATTTATGAACCCAAACTTATATGACAATTGTAGTCTCTAGCTTTAAATTTTCAGTTGTTGGGAAAAGGTAGCTTTTAGAAGATAAAAGAATTGTAAAATTAATTACACTGCTTCCCCCTGCTGGTTTAAATAAATTAAGATTTTTTTTCTTGAAGATTCATTACCATTTTTAGCCATCTTAAACATTAGGAAATAAATGAGGCTACAATAATGATCTAAGATAAATACAATATGTTGTGACTTGACTGTCTTACCCACCTGACCTCCAAGCTAATAGAATATTTAGAAATTTTTTTCTGTGTTAATGGGCTATTGCAGAGTATCATGTTTTAAAGTTGTAAAAGTATGAAGAGAAAGAACATTATATAAAGAACATCATCATTGTTATTATATAAGAATATTATATAAAGAAAACAAAACGCTATGCTAACAAATAAAAATTGGCGTAATGGATACATTACTTAGAGTGTTTTAAGATATGGTAATTTCAAATGAAGTCTTTTTTTAGGAAATATAAATAAACAATATTCTTAATTGCCATTAAGATTATTTTTATAGTGCTATAGAAACTGATCCAAGCCTTCCATTTTTGTAGAATGATAAACTGATTTCTTTTTAAGTTTTGGAAAATTTGCAGTATGGAACATCTTCTGACCCGTCTGGAAATTGATTCACGCCCTGTGTCTCAGCGCCTAGTGCACCTTCTCTTTAATTCTTTCTTGCCTGTTAATCAACCAGAGGATGTATGGTGTGAACGCTGTCTAACATTAATACAAATGAATCCTGCTGCAGCCAGAAAGTTTTATAAGTATGCTTATGAACACACTGCTGCCACTAACATAGGTAAGTGACATGTGCCTCTTTGTTCCACAAATTTTATTTTATCTTATTTCATAAAGTAAGAATCATTAATGTTGTGCGTTTTTTAGTAATTTTCATTCACTATTGAATGAATTACTCAGGGGAAATAGTGTTGAAAACTGAGAAAAGAGCTGGTCTTGCAACCAGAAAGAACTAAGTGTATAATGCTGGCGAGCATTTTGACTCCTTAGAGTCTTGGTTTCTATATCAGTAGAATGGGAATAATATTGCTTTACTTGCCTCAAAGAATTGTTTTGGGAAAGCTTTATGCAGAGTTTTAAATTACTGCAGAAATGAGGGGTGGTGGTGAGTGTTAATAAGGTACTTCTTCCCTATGATCACATCTTAAGATGAATTTTAACCAACTCAGATTAGAATTCATTCTCAGAATACTTCTTTTGGACAGAGAGGTGTGTATATCAATCACATTGCCTCTCTTTGTAATTATAGCAAAGTTAATTCATGTTATTCGTCACTGCTTAAGTGCCTGTATCCAGGAGGCAATAAGAGAATATGAAGAAGAGGATGAAGGAGTGGAAAAAGAGAACATAACTGTGAGTAGAACAGAAAATTAACCTAGTTACCAAATATAACTACTGTTTTCTAGTGCACTTTAAGTAGACTATTTAGAAAATAAAATGTTTATATTGATGTCATATTTTTTAGAAAAAGGCAGGAATTGAAGATAAGGCATTCTTAACATAAGGATTTTTCCCCTCCATTTTGGTTCTCTGTTAAATCTTTCTTCTATTTAACCAGTCAGGGAGGAAGCATTTATTAGGTGCCTACTATGTGGTTGCCAGGCACTGGGCATACAAAGACAAAAAGGAAAAAAACCCTCTTATATTCAATCAGGAGAGAAAAGATACATATACATAATACACACACACACACACACACACACACACACACACACAATAAGTAGGTAGTAAATTTTTTGTGGGTAAGGCACCAGCAGTTGAAGGGATAAGTAGGAAAGGCTTTGTATAGTAGATGTTGCCTGAACAGAGTTTAAAAGAAGCATGGACTTCTAAGATAGTATTGAAATAGGTTTTCATTCCAGGTAGAACAGTTAGTGCAAAGGCATAAGAAAGGGAGATGGGAGTATCATTCATGAGGAAGGTCAAGAAGTCCAGTTTGGAAGGACTGGACAGTGTTTGAGTCAGTCAGCAGGTCTTTATTAAACAAATGGTATGTACTATTAGACATGGTACTAAGTCTTGGGAATACGCAAAGAACGAAGCAATCTTTTCACAAGAAACTTAAATTCTTTTGGGGGAAGAAGTAAAGACATATATAAATATGTACAGAATTCATCTAAAGAAAATTAATACAAGTAAATTCAAAATAGTTAAATATCTGGAAGCCTGAGATGGAGGACACTATAGCAATTAAGGAGATTAGGAAACCCTCTCCTCTTACAAACTTCCCTATTTTTGTAAAGGCACCACCATTCTTCTAGTCTCTCAAACTGATAAATTCTGAGGTTGACTCTTCACTCTTGTCTTATCCCACATATCCAGCCAGTTTCTCCATCTTGCCATTTTTGCCTTCACAATGTTTCTGGTGTCCTGTATCAGATCTTCATTACTTCTCTTATCTAGATTATTGAAGTAGCGACCTGATTTATCTCCCTGCCTCAAGTTTCTCTGCACTTCACTCTATTCTACACTGCTGCCAAAATAGTTTTCCTTAAGCACAGATCTGAGTAAGTCCCTCTACTACTTCACTTTCCAGCTAGGTGATGCCAAGAACACTGGAAGATCTGAGTTTAAAGTTTATCTAAGACAAGAGCTGTATGATCCTGGCAAGTTACTTAACTCAGTTTCTTCTTCTACAAAATGGGGATAAATAATAGTACCAAATTCACAGGGTTGTTGTGGGGATCAAATGACATAACATTTGTATAGGACTTTATATACCTTAAAGTACTTTGTAAATGTAGTTATTTTTGTTAAAGTCAAATATAAAACTCTTGGTATGAGGGCTTTTAAAGCCCTACATAACCTGACCCCAACCTTTCCTTACAGTTTCAGTGGATATTTCTTCCCCTTTTGTACTCTGTAATTTAGCAAGATTTACCTTTTCTCGGTTCTTCACACAGGGCATTGCTTCTCTAACCAAATGACTCACCTACTGTCAACTCTAGAGTCTCCTTATTGCCTCTAGAATCATGTATAAACTCTCTTATTTAGCTTTTAAAGCTCTTTACATCCTTACTACAATCTGTTTAGCCTTACCGTACCCTCTTCTCTTTGCCATGCTCAGTAATATAGTCTAAGTGGTTTCATTTTAGTTCCTAACACAGAATTCCCATCTTCTGTCTCTTTACCTTTGTACTGGCTGACCTCCATGCCTGGAATGCATTGTCTCTTCCCTTCCACCTCATAGAATTAAACAACAAGCATTTATTAAGTATCTACAATCTACCTGGGAATACACATAACAAAACTTTTCTTTTTCAAAGAGAGCTCACATTCTAATGTAATTCCCTCAACACCTGCAGCCTCTTCACAGTATTTCCCTGCAGGACTCTCCCCTTCTCCTATCAGTGAGCTCTTATAACCTTCATTTTATGGAGGGACCAGTCTCCCTTCACTCTTCCCCCTGCTCTATTCAGTTTTCTCTGAACTCAAAAAACATACTACTATCCCAGGAACCTTTATTCTCTGCCTTCACCTCTTTCTACTCCTTTTTGTTTGTTTTCTTCCCCAGTACAACGTAAATTCCTTGAGGTTAAGGAATTTATTTTTGCTTGTGTTAGTATCCCTAGTGGTTAGCACAGTCCTCACATATAGTAATGCTAGTTATTGTTTGCTTCCATCCTTCCTTAATAGAGAAGAAAGCAAGTACTTATAAAAATGTACATAGCACAAATATAAAGTGAATAAATAAAATTGTAATCTAAATGCTTATACATAAGGTAGTTTGGGAGCGAGAGTGGTGACAGGTAGTGGGATCAGGAAAGGATTTATGCAAAAAATAGCCTGAGCTTCATCTTAAAGGAAGAGAAAGACTCAGTAAAGCAGAGGTTAGAGATGAGCACATTCCAGGTTTGGGGGAAAGCAATAAATATTTAGTGAATTGTGCTGAATTTTTAAAAAGTGAATTCAGAATTATCAGGCAATCATAAATTTATCTCTAGTAAAATAATGTATAATAAATGTTTGTGGCATTAAGTTATATTTTTATTATATTCCTTTAACTTAAATTCGTGTTAGAGACCATAGAGAGCAAGATAATGTTACAAACCATATTTTTAATTGTTGTGGGATATAGACTGATTTGTGGGGTTTAGACATAATGCTATAAAAGGATATAGCTGCTTTTGATAGCACAAAATGCAAAGGTGGATAGCATAGGTTCCATAAACTCTATAAGTAAAATGGTGTATTAGTTACTAAAATTAAATATATATCACTTAGTTCATTATTCAAGTTTAAAATCCTGGTATCTAAAGTTTAACCAATACAGGAATATCTGTGTAATTAAGACAAATAAAATATTGCTTTTTGCATTTTTAAAAGCTTTATGTGATTGAGAAGACATTCATCATGATCAATAATTACTAGAGTACCCCTGTTCATAATTGAAAACTTCTAGGGAAACTGTTCTCTCATATAATCATAGGTTTTTTTATACATTTTGGCTTTCTGTGCAGATTAAATTTTAAGAATATGGAATTTCATAAACCTTTATTTTAATATATTACAGTTGAAGTTAATAATGAACATAAATACATGCATTATAAGCCAGGCAATGTAATAAAAATAAAGGTAAGTTTTTGCTCTCTTGACATTATTTTCATTTTCCTGAAAGTAGGGGAAGGAAATGATTCAAACTCAGTTTTTAAAAAATTTTTTATAAAAGCTTTTCAGCTTTACTCTATAATTCATGGTATGATTTTTAAAATTCTTATACTCAGTGTTGGGAGTCTTGAAAACAGAATAACTCCTTATATTTTTGAGATAATATCTTGCTAGAGGAATAGATGGTGGACTAGGTGACTTAAGGAATCTGTTAACTGTTAGTCTCTAGCACTTAAAAAATTTTTTTAGAAACAATCTTTTTTATTTTACTTTTCAACAATAAAATTATTTTCTCTTTAGGTATTGGAGAATACATTGTCAATAAATGACATACCTTCCATGGCAGGTTTATTGGAAGTCATTGTAATTTTGTGGAAAAGCATTGACAAAACTTTAGAACATAATAAAGAAGCAAAAGCTTACACCATCAGCAAGTTTGCTTCTGTGCTTCCAGAGTACCTTAAGCACTTTACAGTGAGTATCAAATTAAACATCACATATTAAGAACATGATATATTGAAAAAGCTGAGTCTTCAGAAGTGTAACCAGAATGGCCACTGCCCTGAAGAACAGTTGAAAGAACTGGGTATATATGGCTTGGGACAGAGAAGACTTAGAACTGGACATGGTAACTATTTTAAACTATCTAAAGGTCTGCCATATAGAAATTAGATTAAACTTTTTCTGTATGACCCTAGAATAGAAGTAGCAGAAATTTGTTAAAAATACACAGGCAAATTTATAGTAAAGGTAAGAAAAAACTTTGAAATAATATATGTATATCCAGAAGTGGAATGCACTGTTGAAGAACTGGGTGCCCCTTATATTCCTCCCTTTATTTCTTCAAATAAAGAATGACCACTTGTTGCCTGTGTTATAAAGGAGATTCTTGTTTAGTAATAAATTAGACTAACTAGTTGCTAAAGTCCTTTTCAGTGACTGACATTCATCAGTTATAAAATTGCTTTTTGGGAAATGGCAAAAAAAGCCTTTTAATATGTTATATATTATCCATAATACTACTTTTTATTTCATATTATACCATATTGATTCCTTGCAAAAGTTAATGGCAATTCTTTCTTTGGATAAGGACGGTTACAGCATTGTACATTATTATTTAATGTGGTTTTTTTCTTACTCCTAGGATGATCGTTGCAAGATTCCATTATTTATGTTACTGTCTTTTATGCCAGCTTCTACAGTACCCCCATTCAGGTACTGTGTGGATTTTTTAAATGTGGGGACTCAGAGATGACTTTTTCATGTTTTTATTTATTTATTTGATTATTAAGAAGACTGAACTTACTAAAACAGTCTAATAAATATTAAAGGACAAAAGGGAAACTTGTATATTTAACTTATAATCTGTTCTTATCTTCACTTTTACCTGTAGAAGGAGGTAGAGAGCATCTGGATTTTTACAAAAAAAAAGAAGGAAGTATATAGAGCTCAAGTCATTTTCTGGCTTGCTTTTTTGTTACTTATTTCAAGTGGTGGTGACAAATTTTCAAAGCATAATTTTGTTTACTTTAATCTGTAAGGAAAGGCAGAGAGAGTATCATAGAATTAAGTATACATATGTTTTAAAATCTATGATACTTTTGGGGTGCGTGTGTGCGTGCGTGTGTGTGTGTGTGTGTGTGTATCTGTCTGTCTGTCTGCCTGTCTGTCTGTCTTCCATTAAAATTCCAAGGCCTTATGGTAGTAAGTAGACGATCTTGGGATCTTGAAAGCTGTGCCAGTGGAATATCAAGCCCTATTAGATGCTTCCAAACTAAATAGATGATCCATGGATTAATTACTTTAATCATGTTTAGATAGGTTAATTACCAGAAAGTTGGTTAATAGCTGATGAATTTTTTTTTAGCCCTAACCATAAAAAGTTAATTAAAATGTATAATATACACATGCACATATGTATGTCTATATAAGAATAATATAGATATTCATGAGAATGTATGTACACATGTGTCTGCACACATATACATATATTCCTATAAATGTGTATATATGCATATATATGTATGTGTATATATGTGCGTTTGTGTATTTATCTATACGTGCACACACACACATTTTTATATTGGTTGAACTCAAGGGCAAATAAGCAGCTTACATATATAGGACTCTTGGTCATCTATACTTGAAGTAAACGATGCATGATAAAACTAGGCAAATGGACCACCATGAAGAGAATTGAGGATGGATACACTGGAAAATTTTATGGAAAACTTAAATCCTCCAAGCGAAGTCAAGATATAGTTCAGTGCTTTGCATAATTGGGAAAGTAGACAGAGGGAAGGATAGTGAAGAGTCTTGAAAAATATGGTATAGCATTAAGAAATGAATGGAGTTCTGGTTTGAGGGTTATTCAAAAGTTTCCCCCTTGTACATAAATAATTTCTATTAAGAGAATTGAAGGGAAGATATTAGAAGTGGTGAGTATTGAATATTATAGCATAAAATTTAAGTTGGCTATATCATTTTCTTAAATTTTTTTTTCCAAATAAGCATGTACTGTCTCTGCCTTCCCCCATTCCTCCCTTCCAAAAAAAAGGTGAAAAAGCAAAACAGAACCTTTCTAAATAAAAGCAAAATCCCACACTGACTGTCTCTAAGAATATCTCTTTTTCCATATTGGAATTCATCACCCCTCGGGACGGGGGGGGTGGGGGGGAATAGTGAACTTCCTCATTGCTTCTCTGGAATCATGATTGGATATTGCATTGACCAGAATCCTTGTCTTTCAAAGTTGTTCATTTTTAGAATATTGTTATTGTTACATAAGCCGTTTTCCTGGTTCTGCTCACTATGCTCTTCATTAATTCATACAAATCTTCCCAGGTTTTTCTGAAACTATCCCTTTTATAATTTTTTATGGTACAGTAATATTCTACTATGTTCCTTTAAAATATTTTGTTCAGCTATTTCCTAATCAATGGATAGCCCCTTAGTTTATAGTTCTTTAGAAGTTGGCTGCATCTTAACAGACTGGTTGCAAACATGAGAGCCATCAACTCTCCATGGACACTCAAATCATGTACTGTTTAGAGCAGGGTTTGCTAACATGGGGTCTTGGATGGGGGGGGGAGTGGGGAGCTACATCTCTATATTCACCAGATTTTAAATTAAATCTATCATTTCCTTTCAGTACTAACGTAGGCAGCACATATTTTGAGAACAGGTTGGTCCATAGGCTCCATCAGACAACAAAAGGAACCCATAAACAAGAGAGTTTAAGAACCCTTGAGTTAGAGCAATAGCCACCAGATTAGAAAGAATTTCCTAAACCTCAAGTCCCTGCTTCACTAAAATGAAGTTAGATGATTTTATAAAAGGTAGAGATGAGAAGACATTATTTTTAATTATAGCAACTTTGAAACTAAAATACACAAGCTTGTGATTCAAAAAATGGGAAATGAATTAAAATATAGACATTGATCATAATCATTACTATTTCTTAATGATCATCACATAGAGCATAGAAGTCCCTTTTGTCAGTAGGGGCTTGATTGCCTTGCTGGAGGTGAGAGAAATATCACACTGGCTTAGAACTTAAGCTGATTTGTCATGTCACAAAAATGGACTCAAAATGTTGAGTAGAATGCCTCACTAAAACAGCAAAAATTAAAGGAGATAAAAACTATTTTGGGAAGAGACTCACCGTAGTCACATTCTCCCAAAATAGGGTATAACTGAAATTGTTACAGCAAAAACAAATGAATATGGACTGGAACAAATAATGTCAGTGTTACTGCACTTAATATGATTTTTTATTTTGAACATTTCATAACATTAGCACACACATCTGGACACTGTAACGTCTTTACTGGGTAACCTAATTTGTATTGTATGGAAAATGGATATGGCACTCAAAGTGGGAGAGTGAAAGAATATATCATATATTGAGGAAAAAGTAGACATAAGAATTATATTTATAGTAGGTGGGGGAATTAAGGGAGGGATGCACATATGTGGCTTTCATTGAGATTTCTCTCCCACACCTCCAGGAGTGTAAAAATCTCACCACTGAGCACATGCCCTGAATGCTGTTCAGGAGAACCTAACTCTGAAAATGAACAGCTGGAGCAATACATGAAAAATAATGGTTTTTAATGTTTATTATCTTATAGGAAGCCAAAATTAATCATCTTTGGCCTCTGGCAACAATGTTGCTGAATTTTTTCATAACAATTAGGGTTCAAAACTTCAGAATTAAAAAAGCATTAACTTGACATTGCATGAATCAAATGGATATTAGAGTGGACATCTAATTGTGATTCAGCTAAGTAAAATAAAGAAAACATTTAACATAAGGACAGTTTTGAAAAATTCATTCTTCAAAGTTTGTATATTTGTAACCAAATTTAAAGATCCATTTATAGTTTGCTACAACCATATAATTTTTTTCTGAAAAAGTCCCAGAGATTATACTTAATCTGTAGATGATTTTTTTGAACATTTAGAAAATTAGAGTTAGAGTTATTTATATTCTTACCCTACTTGAGTTATTAGTTGCTGTAAGAAAAGACTACATATAACAACAATAAAGGGATATGGGGTAGTGAATACCATATGAACAATGTTAGAAGCCAAATATGTGATGATCTTTGATAGGGTTGAATGGTAATGGTAGATAGGTAGAGTTGCTTTAGAAGTGTAGATAGTCTTAGTTTGGGAATAACTAAAAGAATTGGCATTGAAAGGCAAGTATCAAGGCAGAGAGGTACCTGAAGTGGCCATGGGCATAGGGCAAGGGTGGAGAATCTGCGACCTGGAGGCCTTTTTAGGTCCTTGGGTGCAGCCTTTTGACTGAGTCCAGGTTTTACAGAACAACTTCTTTTATTAAGGGGATTTGTTCTGTGAAATTTGGATCTTGTCAGAGAGCTTCACTTGAGGGCCTAGAGGGCCACATGTGACCTCCAGTTTGCAGGTTCCCCACCACTGGAAAGACTTTAATAGAGTGACTGATTTCTGGTAATTTTATTACGTGAAGGACAGCTGGGATATGTATTATAATGCACTGATGACTTTCTTGTAAGGCACTGTTGGTCAGTGTATACTTGTATTATAAAGCTATGAATATTTTAGAATGTATATTTAAAATCTTTCATAAATACACACAAAAGTCTCAGAGGATATATAATCATCCCTTTTAAGTTATTTTAGTGAAAACCGACATATTTGTTTTTAACATAAGATTCTCAAAACTTTTAAGTGAATATTAGAAAATAGAATTTGGTAAAGAAAGAGAACCAAAAAATAGTTTGTCTACCTATTTTTGTTGTTCAGTTGTTTTTCAGTCATCTCCAACTCTTAATGACTCCACTTGGGATTTCCTTGGCAAAGATACTGCAGTGGTTTGCCATTTCCCTTTCCAGCTCATTTTAGAGATGAGGAAACTGAGGCAAACAGGGTTAAGTGACTTGCAAACAGGGTTAAGTCACACAATTAGTGTCTGAGGCAGCATTTGAACTCATGAAAATGAATGTTCCTGATTCCAAGCTCAGTGCTCTCTCTGCTGTGCCACCTTTTAACTGCAGAAAATCAGTTACTATAAATTCTTAGGAGGGTAACGTTTCGAGGACCATTCCCCAAAAATGTTAAAAATTTTACTGAGCTATATCTATAATGTTCTTTTATTTGTACTCTATTCAAAGACTTGTTTCGTGCTGAAAAAATTAGAAAATAAATACTATAGTATGAACTCATGTACCAATAATTAGAAACAGTGAATTTCTTTTACCTTCTTAAATAGATATTTATGTTTTTGGAATTTTTAGCTGTGGTGTGATCTCTACATTGAGGAATCAAGAAGAGGAATCTACAGAAAACAAGTGTCACGCTCTAATAGATTGTCTTTGTTCTTGGGGACAAGTGGGACATATCTTTGAGCTTATTTGTGATTGGTTGCCAGATGAAGAGTCCAAAAAGAGAGTATGTGAATTTTTGAATTTTAAACATTTATTTAATAGTATGTTTATGTAGCATTTTGTTGTATAAAGATGTTCTTTTTTTAAAAAAAAAATCATAAACTTAAATATTGGAACTTAAATATAAAGTTAGAGAGGAAAAAAAAAACCTGTGTGCATAGCAGAACATGACAGGATTCAAAATAGGTAACAATAAATTTTCATTTCAAGAAAGCCTATATGATAAATAATACTCATGCTGAGAGCTTTCCATCTCTGCTTCCTTGTGAGTTTTCTTTTGTTCTCTGCTGTGTACTTTTTTACTTTGTTCTTTTTTCCCCTCCCCCAACCCCTCACAGAAGACCACAATAAAGTTAGAATGTTTCTCTATAGCTATAAATATATACATTATACATTTTATATATAGATATATGTCTGTGTACACATTATACATTAAGATGCTCTTAATTAGAAATTATTTGTCTTGTTTTCATTATTTATTGTAACGTTTAGTGTGTACTTTCCTTTTATTCAGAGTAAGCCAGCTTCTAAACGTCAAGTACGTATTCAGGATTCCCATCAGGCAAAGCCTGAATTGGCATTGGATTACCTAGAGTACTTATTGCTTTACAATAAGAATCGAGATTTCCTGTTATCTCTCCCTGAAAAGAGACTAAATAGTCTTTTGAAAGCACTTGAAACTTCAAAGGTAATTTTTTCATAATGGAAATAACCAAATGTTGATTAGGACTAGATACTGTTAGAATGTTCACATTTCACATACTTGTATTATTAGTAGAATATTAGATCTTGAAATGCCCATAAAGATTATCTAGTTCAGTTACCTCATTTTACAGATGAGGAAAGTTGTGACTGGCCCTTGGTCAAATGCAGAGTGACCTAAGACCTAAACAATAGCGTTGGTCTTCTGAGCTTCTTGGTTAAGATAGATTGGGAATATGAGGTTAAAATGTGAAACAACTATTGACCAATACAACTGAGCCCACAATTATTGGTTAAATTATATGATACATTTCATATGTATATTATGAGTTTAGGGACAGATCAAATCAAGGTTGGGTAAGAGTACCTGGGGAACCATTCATAGAACAGGTAAACATTAAACTAGAGATTAGATGATGGGGAGGATTTAGGAAGGGGATGAAGGATGTTCCAGGTAGGACTAATAGTGTGTATACTGGTAGAAACTGACATGGCATGAATTCTGAGTATTAAAGAAACTAATTTCACTAGAATAGAGTGTTCATGGTCCAGAGTGCTAAATATTAGAGTTTTATCTTTATTATTTGAAGATTCATTTGAAAGGTTTTTGATTCTTGATGTTGCTACTTTGTTTTGGCTCTGCTGACAGAATCAGGAATCAAGATTAGTAAGGGAAATTATACTATGCACGAATACAGTTAGTTGTTCTCTTTCATAAGGGAGAATGATGAAAAGGAGGGGCATATGCCAGAGAAGTACTTCTTGTTGTGTTGCAAAAGTTTTAAGGAATTAAAAAAAGTAGTAGCCAAGATTTAAAAAAAAAAAGAAGATACTATATTGTTCTTCAGGGCTGATGGACACTTTTGTAAAAGTCCCTGGGCAACTTTTATTTTTTCCTAAAATGTCTAGTGAAGAACCACAGTATAACTTTTTTTACTGTTTATTGTTCAGGGATAGACTACTGGACATAGAACCATGCTTACCTTGCTAAATGGACAGCTAATTAGTTAAATGAAAGATTCAAGAATAAGTAACTTTAGGATATAGATAGTTTAACTATACTCCCTATTCTCGTGGAACTTAATATGAGAGGAACTAGCCATTAAATAGGAGTGGGGAAGGGGGCACCTTATGGCACAGAGACACATAATAAACATGTATAGTACAGAAGAGCAAACAAAGAACTTTATGAGATCTAGCTAGGGGAGATACGTTTTTCCTCAATAGATAGAGAAAACTTCATGAAGGTATTGACACTTGAATAAATAAGGCCTGAAAGGGTGAATAGGAGATGAAAAGGAAGACAAAAGTCTTTCCATAAATAGGGAACATTGTAAACAGAGGCATAGAAGTCAGAAAGATCCAGGATTCTTCTAGAGACAGATTTATTCATATTAGTCAGAATGGAGTATGTGGAGGAAGAGCAGTAAATGAGATTAGGCTAAAAGAAAGAGACCTCCATGTTATGAAGAGCTAAACACCTGAAAGAGGAGTTGAAATGGAGGGGTAGGTGATAAGGAAATACTTTTTCCCTCATTGTTTAATTCTGAACTTAAATATCAACAGGGTATTTCCATATATACAGTAGAACAGAAAGATAGAAAATATATATCAAACTGATTTTCTATTTTGTAATTTTAAGAGATATGCCATCAATCCAACATGTAGTTTGTTTTTGTTCTTATTTCCCCTGAGTTTAGCACAATGTCAGGCTATAGTAGGTGCTTAAATATATGCTTGCTGATTGATTAGTCACTTTCTAATCAGAACTTGTATTTTTGTGGTGCTTTTTATTTATCAAAGCTTGTTCATATCTGTTAATTATATCTAGTATTTATCAATTGATTTCTATCATCTAAGTTTCTATTTCCTGGCCTGCCTTTTAGATATTCTTATATCCAATTGCCCATTCTGTGTATTTGTTAGCTGTTCTAGTAGTAGTAGGCATTTACGTTTCTTCTTTCTTTTGATTACTTTTTCATCCTAGCCTTTACAGATTTTTCTTTTTACGTTATTGTGGTACCTTTTCTCAAAAGTCATTATCTTATATACTTACTGAATTAATAATGTTATTAAGTAATTAGTATGACAAGACCTTTGAATTTTGTATTATCCTATAAGAGAGCATACCTTCATTCCTGTGTTCCACAAATTAAATTCAAATATAGTTACTGTATTTTATTCTCATTCTAAATCTACAGACAGCTTTTAGTTGGACTTAAACTTCACAAAGCTAACTATTACTAAATCCAAGGTGACTTTTTTGACTGCAGCACTGGAACTGCAGTATCTGATGTTCTTACCTAAGATTAGTGAGGTTGCATATCTTTGAGAACACGAACCTTAAATTCTTTGTCACTTAACCATTTGCCATCATGTTACAGAAAGATATTGTATCAGCTATACAGTCATGTGATGCAAAATCGCCTCACTTCAATCAAGCAACTGCTGTACGAGCCTTTACTATCTATTGTCGATTATGTATTCATCTCTACCACAAGGTATGTAGCTTTAAAGTTCTCTTACACTGCATAAGAAGCATATTAACCAATAAGATTCAATCAGTGTCTCTGATAAAGGCCTCATTTCTAAAATATATAGGGAATTAAGTAAAATTTATAAGAATACAAGTCATTCCCCAATTGATAAATGGGCAAAGAATATGAACAGGCAATTTCCATATGTAGAAATTAAAGATATCTTTAAGCATATGGAAAAATGTGCTAAATCACTATTGATTAGAGAAATGCAAATCCAAACAACTTTGAGGTACCACATCTCACCAGTCAGATTGGCTAAGATGACAAAACAGGAAAATGACAAGTGCTGGAGGAGATGTGGAAAAATTGGAACTCTAATGCATTGTTGGTGGAGCTGTGAACTGATATAACCATTCTGGAGGGCAACGTGGAACTATGCCCAAAGGGCTATAAATAATTGCATACCCTTTGACCCAGTAATGCCACTTTTGGGGTTGTATCCCAAAGAGATCATAGAAGTGGGAGCAAGACCCATATGTACAAAAATATTTATTGCAGCTCTCTTTGTGGTGGCAAAAAATTGGAAACTAAAGGGATGGCCATCTGTTGGGGAATGGCTAAACAAGTTGTGGTATATAAATGTAATGGAATACTATTGTGCTAT
>JAQQSW010000086.1:16428-32121 GCA_028646575.1 Pseudocheirus occidentalis
AGTTGTGGTATATAAATGTAATGGAATACTATTGTGCTATAAGAAATGAGGGGCAGATGGACTTCATATTTACCTGGAGAGGCTTATACAAACTGATGCTAAGTGAGAAGAGCAGAACCAGGAGAAATTTGTACACAATCACAGACACATCATATGTGTGACAACTAACCTTGATAAACTGGACTCTTTTCAGCAACGCACAGTTAAAAGACAACTTCTACAAGTCTCAGAATGGAAGGAGATATCTACACTCAGAGAAAGATCTAGAAAGACCAGAGTTTAAATGGAGACTGAAGCAATACATAGTATTGTTCTTTTCCATGTTTGGTTTTGTTTCTTTTCTTTTCTTTTTTTCCCATTATTCACTCCATTAGGTACAATGCTTCTATACAACCAGACTATTACACAATGTGAAAGTGTTTACAGATCCCATACGTGATTGTATGCCACCATGGCGGGGTGGAAGGGAGGAGAGGGGAGAATATCTGAAACTCAAGTGATTCTGTAACTGAATCTTTCTTGTAAACTAAAAGTAAATAAACAAGTCAATAAATTTTAAAAAATAGATTCATTACTGATTTTATTTTCTTTGATTGTTGAGTAGTTTTGCTCAGAAGAAAAGTTTTACCTGTCTCTTTTGGAAGAAACTGGATTTTGGATAGAAACCCAAGTTCTACCTATTATTCATCAACAGGAAGAGGAACACTTGAAGTCTTGCAGAGAGATTTACCAGAAAACTATTCAGGTTTGAATCTCCATTACATTGTGAGACCTTGAAAAGACGGACTTTCTATTGCTTTTTTTTATATCCTCAGTGCTTAGCACAGTGTCTGTGCCAGGTGGCATTTAAAAAATGCTTTTTATTTGAAGTATAACTTATTTTTCTCAGTTCAGATTGGCTTGATTTTGGACTTTGTTATTAATCCACTTTTTTTTTTTTTAATTCCATAGTCTGTTTATTGCAGAACCATTTCATACGTGGAAGACACAAGGTTTATATACCCTTAGCAGAATGCAAGAAACCACCCTTGGTCTCAGTCTTTCTCTACACCAGGCCAAAGCCAATCACTCCTTAAGCTCTTTGTCCTGGAACCCCGTCCAGAGGCACAAACTGGTTGTTACAATCAAGACTTGCAAATTAACTCAGTACTTTCTTTAGATGAGACCAATGAGAGCATCCACCCAACAAGATTATACTCTCCTTGCATATCTGCCTAATGACCTTTGTAGAACTGGGGAGCTAATGTGGCCAAGGACCCTGAAAGTCTTGGCCTACAACATCTCCCCCATCTTTTTTACTTATAGGAGAGGGGAACATCCCATTAAAGAAGCCCCAAAGACTTCTGGGAGTTCTCTTTGTTCCCCCTATAGCATATAGGGCCATGGGCAGAATCATGCAGTTGGACATTATATATAACTTGTTGAATGATGCGAAAAAAACTGGAAATAAGGATGGATAAGCAGGTACATAAACCCAATAATGCCACCCCTACTCCTGTGTAGGTTATAATTGTGTGTTTGCCCAGGTAATATCCCCTGAGCTTTTTTAATCCAATCAACTATATTGTGCCTCAGGATTTGGTCCCCATTAAGATGATTTCTAATTTGGGCTATGCCATATTCTGACTCATATTTTTGTTTACCAGTACAGAAATACATATATCTATAATCACATACTAGCTTTTGCGTAAGTTGCATTAACTCAGTTTCCTCCGCTAAGGCAATTACATCATCCCCGAGCTAAGTTATTGCTTTATAGAAACTCTTATGGATTTCTGATTGTAACAAAATCCTTGTGAAACATTGACAGACAATTTATGCAAAAACTGAGCTTGCACACTATCTGATTTTGTACAGTGCTAACAGAAGTAGACATAGCAACACTGTTCACTATAGTAGAAATTAAAGCAATTATCCCAACAAAAATACACCTCTTTTTTCAATTAAAACAAATAGCAATTGACCCAAAGAGGTATTATACAATTAATACAGGTTACATTATAATGCTTATCAACTCTAGTGATATTTACATTGCTAAGATTTCCGCCACATGAATGCAAAAGCTTGTACAAAGGTGTGGTCAATTTTGCTCAAATACATCCCATTAGGAGCAAAAGCAGAAAAGACTGTTGTTTTGGGGGAAGTGTCCAAACCAATTTGTTTAGGATACCCTCCATGTCTCTTTTTAATGTTCATATCATTGTGCCAGGAAACATAGGTTTTCTGGTCCACCCAATGGCAAGCAGGTACATCAGTCCTACAATTCAAAAATGTGAGATCTGCTTGCCCTCATTTTGGCTCTGGCTCCTTCTCCTCCACTGTAGGGCTCGCCTGGTTCTTGTCCTGGGGGTGGGCCAAATTTGTGGTCTCTGCATTTGTTGACACAGGCCTTGTTCTCCTTTCTGATATCCAAACTTCCTTCTTATCATCTGTGGAAATACACAAAAAACCTCGGCCACGCACAGAGTGCAGACCTTACTATTGTCCCTTAACATTTTTCCACATCACCCATTTGGTAGCTACAGTTGCCTGGGGCTCTGACCTTTTAGAATTGCTGATTGTATGGTCAGTAATGACAACCCTAGAATTCATCTTGGGGTTCCTAGGTACCAAGTCCCCCCTTTGTTTTTGAAGAGCTGTTTTAAGGGTGCTGTTTTTTCTTTCAACAATAGCTTGACCAGCGGGGTTATAAAGCATGGTGAATATCCCATTGAAGGCAGATATAATTCAGAGGGCCACAATTTACCTTCCTTTAAGAAACTTGCACTGAAACTCTTTTCCTCACATGGAAGACATTTCTGATCAAGCTTGTTATCCTGGTGGCTAGGAGAAGATCATCAGAGTCCAATACTTGTCAAAATGAGGTTGTTCATTGTTGGTAGAACTGGTCCAGATTTTTGAAAGAATTCACTCATAGCTTCTCCTTAGTCAAAGGGAACTTAATTAACATAAAAGCATGCAGGCCTGAGACTTAGGAAGGAGATAAACAAGGTCAATGATATAGGAAAAGGACTAGACTTTTTATAAGAGAAAGGAGCACTAAAGCACCTTCAAGTGACAGGATGGACTAAGAATAAGCCTCAAACCACCCTCAGGGGCCTGGGAAAGTAACCATTACTATAAATCCTTAGGCCACCTTTGTATCCAAATCAGAACCAGAATCACTCTCCTGGCCATTCTCCTTAAAATAATTAATGCCTCTACCACTACTTCTCAATCAGATCCTCTGATCTGAGAGCAGCTTGGCAACCATGGAGCTGCTTAAATATATATATATTTTTTTTTTGAATTTTTTTTTTTAAGATGCTTCCCATTTTACATCTCTTTTTGCTCCGAATTCTTTTAAGAACTGAAAACTGGGCGATCTGACAATCGCCCTTGTGGAGCCTTCCCCTGGGCCTTCCCCTCACCCCAGGGGGACTGGTAGCTAGAGACTTGTGTTCTGATGCCTCATATTGTGCTCCACTTGATGCGGCTAGCAAGTCTGGGCCTAGCTACCAGCAGAGTGAAGTAAAGGGAGAGAGAGAAAAAGAGAGAGGGAGAGAGAGCTTCTAACTGAATAAGAGGGAGAGAGACGGGGATGTATTCCAGTCTGTTTATTGCAGAACCATTTCATACAGAGCCCTGTTAATCCACTTTAATTGCATTAAGGATAGTTGTAAACAGTAGAGCAATATAAATTACCAGAATTCATTTTTTTCATTGAAATACTATTTTTCTTGTGTTTTATTTTTAAGCAAAGAGGTTAAAATGTGAAAGTATAGTATTTGTGAATTGCAGAGTCCTGTTTATATAAATCTTTCAGAAAGGATGTAGTTTATCAAATGTTAGAGAATCTTTGGTTGAATTTCATTAAACTTTTTATAAAGTTTTTTTTTTAATAGTGATTTGTATCATCACACCTTGTCAATCCACCTCTTTCTTTTACTTGTAGGCCTATGTTACAGTGTGTAAGGATGCTGTAATGATTGGCTTTGGAGATGCCAAGTTTCATATGCAGTTTTTAAAAATAACTCTTGGAATTATGCAAACAGGTACATTTCATTTTTTTATAATTAGAGTACAAGTACAATTTTGTAGTTGACACATCCTTTTCTGTATCTCCAGTGTTTTGTTAAAAATTAATAGTATGAATACTGTTACCCACTTTATTTAGCACACTTTTACGAACCAAAATTACTTTTAATAAAGTTTTTCTGGAAAAAGATAAATGGGGGAGGTATTTGGGATTTTTGAAGGTTTTAGTTGCCTAAAAGCTGGTATTGGGAATAGTGGTATCTGAAGCAGAGAGATTTCAGTAATAGAAATACAGACAAAAAAAAAAAAAACCAAAAAGGAGAAATAAAGTGTGTTTTGATTTTCATTCAGACTCTCTTAATTCTTTTTCTGGAAGTGGATAGCATTTTTCATTTTAAGACCTTTGGAATTGTCTTGGATTATTGTTTTGCTGAGAATAAATAAATCATTCAGAGTTGATCATTGTACAGTATTGCTGTTATTGTGCACAATGTTCTCCTGGTTCTGCTCACTTTATTTTGCATTAGTTCATTTAAGTTATTCTAGGTTTTCCTGAAACCCTCCTTTCTTCTAGCACAGTGATAATCTATCACCATCATACCACATTTACTTCAGCCATTCCCTCATTGATGGGCATCCCCTTAATTTATAATTCTTTGTATCCCCCAAAAGCACAGCTACAAATTATTTGTACAGTTAGGTCTCTTTCCTTTTATTTTTAAATCTCTTTGGCATATAAACCTAGTAGTGATATTACTAGGTGAAAGAGTATGCACAGTTTTATAGCTCTTTGGGCATAGTTCCACATTTCCAGAATGTTTGGCTTAGTTCACAACTCCACCAACAGTACATTAGTTTCATGGTTTTTCTACATTTCCTCCAACATTTTCATTTCCATTTTCTGTCATGTTAGCTGATCTGGGAAATGTTGGGTGGTGCTTTGGAGTTGTTTTAATTTACATTTCTCTAGTCAGTAGTGACAGCAGCCAGGTGGTGTAGTGGATGGAGTGCCAGCCTTCAGTCAGGAAAACTCCTCTTCCTGCATTCAAATCCAGCCTCAGACATTTACTAGCTGTGAGACCCTGGGCAAATCATTTAACCTTGTTTGCCTCAGTTTCCTCTTCTGTAATATGAGCTGGAGAGGGAATGACAAACCACTACTGTATCTCTCCCAAAAAGCTCCCAAACAGAATAATGAAGAGTCAGACATGACTAAAAAATGACTCAACAACAAAGGTCAATAGTCTTGTGGAGGAATTTTTTCATAAAACTACAGGTATCTTTGATTTCTTTCTCTGAAAACTGCCTTTTCATATCCTTTGACCATTTGTCAATTGAGAAATATCTTACATTCTTAAAAATTTGATGCACTTCTCCACATATTTGAGAAAGGAAGCCTTTATCAGGGTGAAGTAAAAATTTCCCTCCAGTTTTTTTTCCTTTCTAATCTTGTTTGCATTGGATTTGTTTACACAAAACCTTTTTAATTTAATGTAGTCAAAATTATCTATTTTAATCTTTGTAATGTTCTCTGTCTCATTTTGTCATAAATTCTTTTTTTGTATTAGGTCTTCCATGCTCCCTTAATTTGCTTATGGTGTACCTTTTATGTTTAAATCATTTATCTATTTTGACCTTATCTTGATATATGGTGTGACATATTAGTCTTGACCTATTTTGTGACAAACTGCTTTCTGCTTTTATCAGCAATTTTTGTCAAGTAGTGAATTCTTGTATCAAATGCTTGCATCTTTGCATTCATCAAACACTAGATAACTGTTGTCATGTACTTCTCTGTATTGTGTGCCTCATCTATTCCATTGGTCAACTACTTTATTTCTTAGCTAGTACCATATTTTTTTTTATGATTACTGCTTTGTAATACTGATTGAGATCTTGTATGGCTAGGTCACCTTACTTCACATTTTCCCTGGCTTTTAAGTCTCAACTGTGATCTTGTCTTCCACAGGAAGACTTTCCCAACCCCTCTTAATTCTAGTGCCTTTCCTCTGTTTATTATTTACTTCCTGTAGATAGCTTGTTTGTACATATTTTTTGTTGTCCCTTCATTAGATTGCGAGCCCCTTAAAGGGAGGGATTGTCTGTTCATTAATTGGTGTGTTTTAAAATAATTTATTTTCTGATTCTTCTTGCAACTTGCTTTATAACATTAATCACTATTCCATTAACTATGTAGATATTTAACTTCAGTATTTTCTCATTGTCAGTGATATACTGTGTCTTTTAATCAATTCTTTGATAATCATTGCCCAGCTTTCTAATTTGAATTCAGCTTTGTCATATTGCATTGTTGTAGATCTAGATTTTCTGGAGCCTACTTAAAATGTTATTAAATCCTTTGTCCTTGAACCGGTAAATATATCTTGATGGAATTATCTGTATTTCCTGTAGGCAACATAAGATTGTATCTTTGAATCCATTCAAATTAACCATTTCATTTGCATTGGAGAGTGCAAATCAATTTCCATTCAAGGCTGTACTTTATTTCTAATTTTACTTTTTTCTTACCATACTTTGCTTAGTTATTTGTTTTGTCATTGTGTAATAATAATCTTACTTATTACATAATATTATAATGCTGACTCAACCTTATTACACTTATAATCACAAATAAACAGTTTCTATATTAGCTGTCATTTTAAAAAAGGAAACATAAAAACTTATCTTCTGCCACACTGATATGAAAATATCACTCAGATTTCTTTGATTCTCAGAGTTTTTCTGTCTGTTAAAACCTGCACAAGCTTACTTTCTTCTTACATACTTATTGAGAATCTGAGATCAGCTATGATAAAACATATCTTTTTAAATCAGGAAGCACATTTTTAAGTGCCTGCTGTATGACCAATATTGTGCCAGCCTCTGGCTGTACTGAAACAAAAAACTAATGCAAGTAGTCCCTCAAGGAGATTACATTCACTTTAGGAAAACAGTATATATTTGCACCAAAGGATCAGAGTAGAATTTTTGTGACAGTATAATTAGCATAATCCTATTCATATATTTGTATTAAAAGATCAAAAAAATTTTATTTAATTAAGATATATTAATGAAACTAATTTGTCATTGTTTTTTAGAGAAAGGATATTTTTGCATTCCTTTACTCCTTTGTATTCTCAAAGAGATGACAGCATGTTCTGTAATTCAGAAATCTAATTCAAATGAAGAAGTTGAAAGTTTTTTTGATTTGATTCAGAAAGTGTTCCAGAAAATGTTGGAATGTGTTGCATACAATTTCAGAAAGCAAGAAAAAGAAGGCCTACAGGTATTTCTATAGATTTCTTAAAAGTAATTTATTTTATGTTAAGATTTCAGATTAGATGAAACTGTGACCCATAAAATCATGGCTGGAAATGAGTTGAGGTATAGCTTTTCCTTGAAGAATGTTTCATCTTGTAATAAAAATATGGTGTAATATGCAAGTTGTTACCATATAATATGAAGTATATTTATATTACAATTCAGAAATAAGCTAAAGAGTGAGTTTGTTATGTAGAAAATCACCTGAAAATTTTAAAGTACCCAAACAAAACCTATTTATTTAAACTCTTCATTTAAATTTTGAGTGATGTTATTTCATTTGAGCACTTACTCTCTTGACTTAGACTGTAACTTGCCTTCCTGCTTACCCTGCCAGCTCCTCCCCACCCCAATCAGATACTTTTTCACTTTGTACATCAAATTTTTACTTTAAAATACCCTGTCAGTTTCACTCCCTGTAACCCCAATACTTTTTAAAAATTTTGTACATTGAATTTTTACTTTAAATTCAGTTTAGAGATTCTACTCAATATGTTGGAGTGTTTGCTTTCATACTTTTCTTCTTTGGGGCATTATCAGTAGATGAACAGGTTGTCCATATGTCCATCTGAAAAAGTCAAAGAATATAGTTTAAAAACAATTTCAATCAATCATTTGGGACATACTGTATTTCTGCTCTTTGTTCTTTGATTTATCTTTGGTTAAAAGACAATTGAATTTTCATTTCTGGTTTGTTGGCCTTCACTGGTGAAAATATTGAAACAAATCCAGATAATTAAAATTATGCATCCTGTTTTTGTAAATGCATTTTACTTTAAACTAATATAAGATTATGTGTAGTGCTAAGAAAATATCTTTATTTTGTTTGATAATGTGTTTTAAAGAAATAAGTTGTATACTTTTTAAATATATGGATTTAGACCTGTAAGAAACCTTAGAGACCATCAATTTCCCACCCCCCTTTAGATGGTGAAACTAATAGACTTGTTCAGGGTTACACAGCTAGGAAAAATTTATTTTTCCCAAATTCATAAAAAAAAAATAAAGATGAACTTTAGAGATCATCTTGTCATAACTGAATGTTTATTTCTATTAAGTCAGTGTTTCCCAATTCACACTGCTCTATAGACCTCTCTAGGGCATTTAGGTGGCATGATGGATAGAATTCCAGAACTGGAGTCAAGAAGACTCACCTTGGTGAGTTCAAATCTGGCCTGAGATGCTTACAGCTTTGTGACCCTGGACAAGTCACTTCACTCCATTAACCTTAGTTTCTTTATCTATAAAAAGAATTGGAAAGAAAATGGCAACCTGCTCCAGTATTTTTGCCAAGAAAACCCCAGATGGGGTCACAAAGAGTCAAACACTACTGTAAAACGATTCAACAACTACGAATGGACCATTTTACCATAGGCAGCCATATTTCTGAGGAACTGGAGTAGATGGGAGTGGAAGAGACTGAGAGCTAATCTGAAAAGAAGCAAGGGGTAGGAGAAATGATTTAAGAGGAGGCATACATTGTCAGTTTTTTTTTAAAGTTGTGTTTAAAGAAGTAAAGACTTTTTTTGGTACTAAAATGTTACCAGATTGGTAGAAATTCTCTAACCCCTGATGGGGAAAACTGTGCCACACCATAGGTTTTGATGACTTAGTATAGGGGTGGGAAACCTGTGGCCTCAAGGTCTCTTGGCCCTAGAGGTCTAGGTCCTGAGGTGTAGACTGGATTCAGTCAGAGGGCCAGCCATACTTGAGGACTTGAGGGCTGCATGTGGCCTCAAGGCCTCAGGTTCCCCACCCCTCATTTAGTCAATATATGGCAAGAATAATATGGACTGATGTAATAAGATGATTCTAAAATTTTGCTATAAATCATCTTGCCTATGGTAAAATGGTCCATTAGTAGTTGTTGAGTCGTTTTTGAGTTGTGTTTGACTATGTGACCCCATTTGAGGTTTTCTTGGCAAAAATACTGGAGCAGGTTGCCATTTTCTTTTCTAATTCTTTTTATAGATAAGGAAAAATTATTAAATGTTTCACCAGAGATATTGGCAGTTGCAAACCTCTTAAGGTATGAGTTTCTATAAACTGCCTTCTGATAGGGGTTTACTAATAAGCACTAAAATTGTTGAAAAACTAAAAGTAAGAGGAGAAATTGTGAGAATTGATATTTCACAGATTTGTTAATAGACTTTTGAATCCTGAGAGCTATTTTTAATATCTATATCTGTTTTCAGAATTAATATTAAAAATGCCTTTAACTCTATTAAAATAGGTGTTCTTTTTTTTTTATTAGTTACTTTATTCTATTCAAGTGCCTCTTGATCAATTTATAAGTGCTGTCCAGTCTTGGCATACAAATACATCAGTACACCAAGGAATGCTTTCTACTCTATTGGCTGCAGTAGTGGTTGAAATAAGTCACAAATTAAAAAAGGTAAAGTACACTTTCCCAAAAAATATCAGTTGTATTCTAATTTTCAATATATGGGTTAATATTTCTCAGTAGTAATTTAAACTTCATTTAATTAATGTTTTCTGAGTGGTAAACTTTCCATAGTTCTGTTGTGAAATATACAAAAAATAAAGATGCCTGAATGTAATCACAAGGTTAGATAGCTAGAAACAGAACTATAATATGAATCTAGAGCACTGGTTCTCAGCCTTCCTAATGCTGCGACCCTTTAATACTGTATCTGCATGTGGGCAGACCTGCCTGGAGACTGATAGAAGAGCAGTCTTGGTTCCTAAGACCATTGGAAATATGTGTTTTCTGATGGCTTTAGGCGACCCCTGTGAGAGGGTTGTTCGACTCCCCAAAGGGGTCACGACCCACAAGTTGAGAACCGCTGATTTAGAGCCTTTGACATAAAATCCAGTGTTCTTCCTTCTGCACCATGCTGCCTATTGCGTGATATGAGACTTGGGCAGGTGGATGGTACAATAGACAGAGGGCTAGACCTAGAGTCAGGAGGATCTAATCTCTAATCCAGCCTTAGACACTTCCTAGCTGTGTGACCTGGGTAAGTCATTTAACCTCTCTTTGCTTCAATTTCCTCAACTATAAAACGGGGATAATAACAATACCTACCTCTCGGGGTTGTAGTGAGTTTCCAATGAGGTATTTGTATAACCCGTAGCATAGTGCCTGACACATAGTAAGTCCTATATAAATGAATGCTTATTCCCTTCCATTATTGTCAACAATTTTGCACATTTTAGTAGTACTTACTTAAAAATCAATTTTTGTATCCAAAATCAGTTTAGACAAGTAGTTCATATATGTTGACGACTAGTATTTTCTTAGCACAAACATCCACTATTTAGCTGTACTAAAATCAAAACTATTTTAAGAATTATTTCTGTAATATTAATAAGGTATAGTAGGGTCATATTAGCAACACAACAGCTTTGTTTTACCATTGTACAAAGCTGTGTTTGTGTTCATACAAGTAATGTTATGCATGTTGTACCTCAGAGTCATATTGGAGGTACAAAAGTTCAAAAAGAAATAGTTCAAGTTATGCTATAAATGAAGGAGTCTACATGGGGATAGATGAAGTAGATGAGCAGCAGTTTTTGAACTGAGCAACAGTATGAGGGAATGTGATTGAGATGTATAAAGTAATAAATATAGGAACTTGTTCATAAAATAGGAGATTGTTAGAACTGAAAGTCACCCATTTATAGTTTGGAAGAAAGAATTTTAGGACAAAGAAGAGAAGTACTACAAGATCAATTTAGTTGTAAACTTTATGGTGTGTTTTTTCTTTTGTAACTAAAACACCCTGAAAATAGTAAGTTTAAGAGAGGGTTCATCATAAAGACCCATGATGAGTTATTATAGAGACCTGAGGGTTGAACTTTGGAGAAAGAGTATCATTGTAATCCAAATGTCTCTTGTTGCCAGTTGTCACAGAATGTAAGAAATGTCATTTTCTGGCCACCCTTAGCCTGTCATACAAATCTGGTGCTCTCATAATGTAAATGTGTCAGTGTATTTTTAAGGCCTTTTTCTCAGATCTGCCTGTTTTGCAGTAGATTTTTTTTTTGCAGTAGAATTTTTATAATTCTCATGTTCCTCCACATAAAGAATTCAGTGGGCCTTGAGCAAAAGAAGATATTTATTTATTCTTGCATGACCACTTGAATTTTTGTGTTCTGATAAAGAAGTTTTTTGGAAAACATTTCTAAATAGCGAAAGACACCTAAACTATTTATTACCTTAAGTCATAATGAATTTGTTTCTCTTAATACATGTGTGTGGAGTTGATATGGAAGGCAAAGAAAATTTTTGATCATATCTGGTTGAAGTACTAATTTAAAATTTTTGTTTACTGACAAAAATCTGAAATGTCAACAAGATCCTCTGAAAGTAGTTGAAAGATTATGTTGGTATATATATTTCAGGTTGGATGATTAAATCTTTAAAATGGGACTTGAGCTCTTTAATAAAAGAAACACATTATTATGTATCCTTTTTATTTAAACATTTAAAGAAATGATACTAGTTTATGTTCTTTTGTCACGTAATGTAGAAATCTTCAGAGCTCAAAATTCTAAGTTGTTAAGCTATTTACTAACTTGTAGGCAGATAAATAAATTTAATGATTGAAAGCTTTGTGAAACCTTATAATTTATCTTCAACAGATATTTTAAATCTATAATAGGCTTGTGCCAAAACTAAAAGGGAAGCTTAGCGCTAGACCCTACCATAATATTCGTTACATTTAATCCAAGAGTAAGACACATCGAGTCTGAATATTTTACTCTTTAAAAAAGTTTTATAAATGTAATATTCGTAACAAATATTGACATACTAAACATAGGTTAAATCTTCAAACTAAAACCTCAATATTTAAATTTATAGTTTTTTAAATAAAAAAATGAAAAATTTTCACAAAATAAAAACAAGATTTGTGTTCCTTTCTTAATTTGTATACTTACAATATTCTGTTACCTTTCAGTTCAATTTAAACATATTAAAAAAGCCTACTGTGGGCCAGGCGTGTATTGTAGTGGGGACAGGAAGCCAAAAATGGAGTAGGTATCTGCCTTCAAGTAGTTTACAATCTAAAATTCTTCAAAGGCAGAGAGCAAAACAAAGGGATTAAAGATCAAATATCATTGGTGATGATTTATTAGGAACTTGGTTTTTATTTATAAGTTATAAATATTCTGAATCTGATTTACAATTTTGGTATCCAATTCACAAAAATCCTCAGGCTGCCAGATTGCTTCACCCCAGTTACCTGAATATAATAAAAACTAAGGGCTGACATAAAAGCTTAGCTGTGATCTTAAAAATCTAATAAATGATTATCTCAAATCTTTAAAACCCATAATAAGTGATACTGTCTCATAGGAACAGATCAAAATTTTTTTCCACCAGAGAGGGAAAAATCTATTCCAAGTATATTTACTTATTCCTCTTTGAAAAGAAAAATTCTATTTAAAACAAGTTATTTGAAAAATCAATCCCTGAGAATAATCTACATTCTACACAATGGCAAAATTATCAAAGTAGATGAATTTCTGATGGGTTTTCACTACAAATACAATTAAAAGGAAAGAAAAATCTATCTACAAAAGTCTTAGTTATTTCATTTTAATAGCAAATAACCATGAACAATTTATGTCATATGCCAACTGTTTATAAATGGATGAATAAAATAGAATACAATAATGTAATACATACCACCATTGTATCCATTTATACTCACTGATACTCTTGACTTCATTTTAGCCTAGCTGAGATTTCATTAGCAAATCAAAACAACTATCAGATTTCTACTGCTGCATGAGAGATGTTTATGCACTAGCATTTTCTTCACAGACTCATTTTGCACTATCATGTCCCTTATCAGCCTTAGCTAAAATAAGTTTGAAGTTTCCTGGTATTAGTTATACTTTCTGTCAAAACCCATTTGGATAATGAGTTTAGAGACAGTATTCTCTATAATCTCATCACTAGAAGTTTAGCCAGTTTTTTTGATAGATGCTTTTAGCTACAACAGTTTAAAAAGGTATAATACAATATGATAGAACTTGTCCTAAGTGAAACTTTGTCTGTCTTTCTCATACTTTACTGAGCTAAGGGTAGAAGACATCCTGTTCCTGAAGAGAGAACTGACCAGCTTGTGGAAATGCACAAAGGAAGGAGAAAATTTGTCGAACAACTAATAATTAAATTTGGTTGGAATGCAGAATGCATGAAGGGGAAATTTCTCCCTTAGACTTTTTTCTTCCATTTAATCCTTGGGGAGTGTTACTTTTTCTAACTTATGTCAGGCCAGTTCTTGCATCTTTTAAGACAGAGACACAGTCTAAATTTACAAGTTCCTTAAAAGAACTTGTGGGTATTTTTCTTATATGATTAAATGTAGTATAATACATCACACAATTTTCTGGAGAAGTTTTTCATGGAGCCAGGAACAGGAAATAACAGAAGAGATTAAAAAGGGATTATTTAAACTTGCAGCAAGCAAACTGAGTAATGTGAGTCTACATATCTCATTTGCCCCCATGATTTTTGTATTTGTCCCTGAAATTCATTAACTACTTGAACACTTTAAGTTTTTTATTGAAGTGAAATACTCTGTTTTATATTCTTGCTGTGATATCATGGAATTGAATAGGTAAGAGGAGGAATGTCCATGACTTAAGGTCACAATTTTTTATAGATATGCTTCATCACTTTTTATCTCAAATTCTGTCAATAAAATATAAACTCAAGAATCACAACAGATCAAGGGAGCCTACTGGGTAAAGGCTTTCAGTCCTTCTGTTTGGGACAACTTTAAGTCTAGGTGAGATAACCTGTTCTATAACTGCAAAGCTAGTATTCCAGGGGTAGTAAGAAAGACTAAATTAATCACTTAAAGGTAATGAAGATTCTGTGCCATCTTTATTTGTATGTGGGTGGGCACTTTATATGCCTTATTACCAATAATATGGTTGGGAATTGTACTAAACATTTTGTTGTTGTAATTTTAGCTGACTCTTCATGACCTCATTTGAATTTTTCTTGGCAAAGATATTGAAGTGGTTTGCTGTTTGTTCTCCAACTCATTTTGTAGATTGAAGAAGTGAGGAAAATTGAGTCACAAAGCTTGTCAATGTCTGAGGATAGATTTGAACTCAGGATGATGTGTCTTCCTGACTTCAGGCCCAACCAACAGAATTTGAGAGTTGGATGAGTCCCTAGAGACCTATCTAATACAATTTACTCATGAAACGAAGCCCCTATTAAAACATGACAGGGGCATCCAGCCTCGGCTTAAAGACCTCTGAAAGAGAACCCATGGCTTTTCACAGGAGTAGCCTATTTTGTCTTTGGAAGAAGTTTTTCTTGACAGCTAGCTAAAATGTGCCACTTTATAGCTTTTGCCCATTATTCTTGGTTCTGTTCTCTGAAAACAAAAAAAAAAATTGAATCCCTCCTCCATATAACAACTTTTCAGATATTTGAAGGCATCTATTATCTATTTCTCTCCCAATACCCAGTTTCTTCAGCCAAGCCTCATGACATGGATTCAAGACACTTTGCCATTCTGTTTACTGGCCCCTGTTTACTATCCTACTGTATTCTTCAGATGTTTTCTATTTAAGATGTCCTCTTCCGCTTCTTTGCTATACCATGATACCTCTAAGAATGCCACCAACTGCCCCCAGAAATCCTGTCTTTTGTACTTTTTACAAAATACTTACTCATCTACTTCTTCAGCATATTTTAAATATACTGAACTTAAATTTACACACACACACACACACACACACACACACACACACACACACACACACAGTCTTTGCTATCAGCAAGAGCCTCCTAGACAATCAGCAGTAATTTACTGAGTGCCAACTATGTGCCAAACATTTTGCTAGGCTGTGGAAAAGTGGCAGGGTTCAAAGGACAAATTTGACATTTCTCTTTACAGCTCATCTTTGTAGACCATAAGACAGTTGAGCACCTTTTTAGCTATATTACTCCTCTTTTTTAAAAATAGGATTTGAAATAAAAATTTATTGAATATAGGACTTTATGCAGAATCTGTTTATATGTAATCACCAAAATGACCTTTCTATACGTTTTTACATTTTGCCGTATTTTAAGCCCTTGGACATGAAGAACTGTGCCAGAAATATCATACGGTTAAATTTGAAGATGCTCTCTGTCTCAAGACAGTACATTTTTAAAAAAATTCATTTGTATTTGATATACAGGCACTGGGGTAGGGAGATCCATCTTGCCCTACTGGAAAGTCAGAGGGGTGATGGAGAAGGATATAGGAGAGAGCATATTGGGGGATGGGATATACAGTGGGATTGCTGTTTTGGAGTGGTGGGTAGGGGAAACATGGGGAGAAAATTTGTAACTCAAAATCTTGTGGAAATGAA